>JAUUDW010642584.1:0-10877 GCA_032361385.1 Panulirus guttatus
GAAGGTTTTCATTATATAGATTCCTAATCTTTTCCTCATATATCCAAGCTATGAAGAACCCCAGAGGGAGGGACTGGCGGTGAGCCAGCCAGCGGCTGCCCTAGCGCGGGTCAAGCGAAGGGAATGTGAGGCTGTTCTTCAGGAACTCCGCTCATACAAAAGTCTGGCTAAGCTTTGTGTTGCACCAGTCACTGTACACACGCACATAACACGAACAATACGCATCCAATGCTGGGACTTCAGTAAGCTCTTCAGTTCCAAGAAAGATGTAATCCTGCATCTTTACTGTCGCTCAAGTGTATGCCAGATGTGAGGACGACTTCCCTCTTTTGTCTGGTGTTTTACGACATTAAGATGTTTGGTATATCCTCTCCAACGGGTTTTATACGTTAAGGCTTGTGGTTTACCCTTATAAACCTCTGGCACTGTTCAATTATATTGGGGCATAATCCTTGAATAATTCAAACTCATCTTGGGGTGCTTTTCTCAGGGATATGAGCCTAGTGTACCATACAGCAGAACCGAAGTAAAAGAGTTAAGTCTAGATTCCTCCTTTTGACAGAGAAACGCGATCAGTTGGGAAAAGGTCCTCCTATTATACTGATGTCGTCAGTATGTTCTGCATTATGAAAATCAGTGATGAGTATTCATGTGATTTTTTTACTACGATTATGTAACCTCTTTGTATTATTGTTATCATCTATTTGTATTATTTATGTTCCTTACATTATTCAAAGCAATAAACTCCAACCATTTTCACACTAACTCTCGGCTGACGAGAGGTGTGGTCAGTAACGCTCAACTGCTGATAGTACCCCACTAATAAAGGATTCTTATACAGGTCACTTACAAACCAAAGTCTTCCCTTTTAAACCATATACAAGATAGTGAACATTTACCCGCACTGGCTCACTCCAAACCTAAGAGATGAATTCTCCAGCCACTCCGAAGAAAGTTACCTGAAGTTCTGGTTAGCCACAATCACAAGGTCCTTCCTCTGGCTCTGACTTTCAGTCCAGACGCCGCAAACTTGAGGAAAAATTAGTTTAACAACATTTTCTGCCTCTTTTATCAGGAGCTTTGAAATTCGTTCCTCAGGGATGGGTTCCCACGAGCCTCATCTCTTTACTCACAAACTTGAGGAGCTTTCAAGAGATTTACTCTATCAATTTTGATTTCGGGTATTATCATAATTCATCTTCCTCCTTCGCTTAGGTTTCATGTAATGAATATCCGAGTTTCTGTACGGACGATGTCAATAAAACTGTCTCTTTCCATTATCGGGCCATACGAGAGTGAGTATGATTCAGGAAAGTCCTGTGTGGAAGATGAATTTGACTCGAAACAGTATTTTTTTAGCTGGTTTCGAAAGGAACACAAGTGAGACCCTATTACGACATCCAATGTCAAGCACCAGCCTGTCTCACAAATATTATAACCATAAGGCGTGTCTAGGATCAAGAATTTCCTTTCTCAAAGAGATCATATGGAAGCAGTTATCAAATCAGCAAAAGAAGCGTGGAACACCAATGTAGGGGATGACATCTCCCACCATCACTAGCACAAGGTGAAGTAGACTTTAATTCGCAATCTCTATTTCCTCTCTGTTCGGGTCTTTTCATATCACGCTTCCTTCACATCAAGTAGGAGTTGTTGTGAAAGGTTATATTGACTAATATGTCAATTTTAAGTTAAAAAGGTAAAACACCTGACGACTGAAACTCAGTGGTGTGCAAGACGTGTAAGAAAATAATTTAGAGAGAGAGAGAGAGAGAGAGAGAGAGAGAGAGAGAGAGAGAGAGAGAGAGACCACTCCCTCCAAGGAGTCAGTCGGCCCTCCGCCCACCACAGGTCACCGCGAGAACGTCCTCTCTTTGTCCCTCTTGATATAAACCTCTGCCGCCATCAAGCTAGCATCTTCAGCCGTGGTCCCCGCCAGCGCTCTCTCTCCCTCCGCCTATTGTCATGGTGATATTCCTGCCCTTGTTCCTCCAGCCCTATTCACGACTCCGGTGGAACCGGCCAATGCTTCACTCGGACTTATTCTTCAGTAATACAAAAGAATCACTGGATTTGCTTCCGACGATATTGGCACTTGGGCCCCGTCCCAGATCAGTGGCTCACGCGACCAGCTAGCTCTCTCTCTCTCTCACCTCCGTGTCCGAAGTGACGCTAGATTTTAAAAGATGACATTAAAACTCCAGCATCATCTTTCATCTTATTTTTGTTCACGTCCTATTGCAGTGATATCAGGAAATGGTTCATAACCAGAGAAGGAAATATCTTGTGAGGTCTCTTCGTGTATATTCTACTTCACTGTCTTCAAGCATTTCTGCAAATGGAATGGGAGACCTAAGAATGAAGTGCGCTTTCATTTGACCAGTGAACTGACTTACAGTATCTGTAAACCAATGAATCAGATGTCTCCACTAAGACAGTAAACTAAGTATATTTCATGTAGACCAGTAGACTAAGTGTTTTATGTAGACCAAATGTAGCTCTGTGTTACTTATTGACCGGTAAATTAAGTTTCTTCTCTGTAGACCAGTGAACTAAGTGTTCTATATGTAGACTAGTGAATTTGATATGTTAACTGTAGACCAATCAACTATGTTATCTGAAAACCAATCACCTGTGGTATTTCTTAACTGTAGACCAGTGAACTAATTTTTCTGTAATTCAGGTTTGGTTAATCCTAGTTCTCACTGTTTCTATGTAGGTGCTGACTACTCAAGCACTGACCGTTATGATACTTCCTTCTCCCGAACAGCTAAGCGTTAGAATTCTCCTCCTCCTGTTGTCTTTCCCTCTTTGTATAACCTCTCTCCATTCAAGAGTCAGTTCTGCTAACACCTGCGGAGCCCTGGTTGATATCTACGCTCTTTTCCTCTCTCTCTTCTTTTGTTTCACCTGAGATGGCCTTTGTTTTGTCTATGCCGTGGCGGTAACTATGGTAAGAAAGTGTATTACTGCCTCAAATACGTACAATGTACAAGAGTTCCAAGCGACTGCTTATAGAGCAGAACATATTCAACCTCAGTATGAAACGATTTTCACTTCCATACCCACGATACTGTGCGAAGCAGACTCCACTGCATCTATATATATATATTTCCCTTTTGCAAAGACTCTGGTAAATAATGTTATGTGAATACAAGAACGTCCCCCGCCTTCCACTGGAGTAAAAATGTGTTGAAACTAAAATAATGGCGTCGAGAATTTAACTATTTTCTTTTCCTGAAAAGACGAAGCAACGTTGCCAAAGCCCAGCCGTGTGTGGCTCCTCAGGTGTTGTCATAAATACCTCAGGAAGATTTCTTTCCTCTGCAAATCCTGTGTCGAAGCTGTTGAATTACGACAGCCAGCTGGAGGTAAACGAAGCTGTCTCAGCTTTTCGCTGGAAGCTTAAGACATTGCTTTAGCTTTATGCTTGAGGAGTACAAGTCTCATCTTTGCCCCGGAAATTTCCGACACTGTATAAGCTTTATGGTGGTAGCTTACAACACTGCTTCAGCTTTATGCTGAAGGCATACTGCACTGCCTCAGCTTTATGCTGAAGGCATATGACGCTGCCTTAGCTTTATGTTGAAGACATATGATGCTACCTCAGCTTTATGATCAAAGCATACGACGCTGCCTCAGCTTTATGCTAAAAGCATGCGAAACTGCCCCAACTTTAAGCTGAAGACATACAACACTACCTCAGCTTTATGCTGAAGGCATACAACATTACCTCAGCTTTATACTGAAGGCATACGACACTACCTCAGATTTATGCTGAAGGCATACGACACTACATCAGCTTTATGCTGAAGGCATATGGCACTGCTTTAACTTAACACTGAAGCTTTGAGAGTGTCTTTGGTATGAGGGAGGGTCTGTGGTAATTGATGGCACGGTAGTCATATCTATAACACATGATGCCAAGACCCAGGACTCATGCACCGCTAGACTACTGCGTGATACACAATGTCTCTCTAGACAGCTGCAAAGACGACCAGGTCACATGACTGAGGAAACTGAAGCATAGGAATTACAAATTGAAGGTACATCATACCAGAACCACCGTCTACCCTGAGTGTGGTGTCTATTTGGATACAGGGGAAACGGTGGTTCTGATGTGATGTTGAGATTTAAACAGCTTTATTAAGATTTGGCATCTGATGAGGTGGATTGTCTCCACGCCACCTGTAGGTGAGAATGGTCGGTAATGTACTCACCTTCCAGGACGTGGCACTGTACCTATCCCCAGGATGTGAGTACTGTACCTACCTCAGGACGCTGGGCTACCGCGCCTATCCAAGGATGGTGGGCATTGTACACACCCAAGGACTGTGGCTGAAGAACCTAACCCAGGACTGGGGATCTGTTGTATCTACCCCAAGCCGGAGAGCTGAGAAATATTAACAACATTCATATAAGCAGTAATTGCTCTAAAAGTTTACATGTATAAGAAAAGGAAAATATACATGCTACCAAAAATGTATACTCGTTTCATTCACCCTCATGATCCTTCAGGTCTACTGGGAGATGCGAGACCCAACGACTATTCCTCATAAAGTACATGTCTTGATATTCGGGGAATCACTAAAATATCCACAGTCCAGCTAATTTAAATGCGCCTCTCATGATTGTATAAACATGCTGGTATTAACATTTTAGATTTGTTTGTGTAGGTAATTAAGGGTAGAACGGAATCTGCATATATTGTCACCGCTAATATGATGAAAACAACACAGTTATCCTCCAACTGGACTGGCTCATTATTCTTTACACGATTTTGTTGACACACACATTGGCAAATATTCAGTATGATCAGAGGTGACACTTTACCGCCCAAATAGAATTGAATTCTCGTAGCAAAATTGGATTCTAGAGAGATTAGAAGGCTGGGGAAGATTAGAGAGCTCGAAACGACGAGAGCGTTTTGGTGACTTGGTTGTCCTGGAAGACCGAGTTGCTGGATACCTGAAGGCAGGTAGACTCAGACGCTGGAAAGAAGAAGGTGGTTAGAGAACTGAGGTCTTGGACAACTAGAACACCAGGTGGAAGTGGTCTTATGAGAGGGTCAGGGGTGCTGGGAAAGATCGAGATCTTGGTAAAACTGGGGGTGCTTAAAAAGAATGGGGAGTTTTGAAAACCTGTGGTTGGAGCTGAGGAATACTGGAATATTAAGAAAGATAACTAGAAGGATTGAATTTCTTCGGAAAACTCCAGTTCTTGGTAATATTGGCGTATTGAAGACCAGTGAATTGGGATCCAGTGGGGTTAAAAGCCACAAGAAGTTGCTGGAAGTACTCGACTGCTGGGAAGACTTGGTTGCCGATGGCCACTGGCGCGCTAAGGTCCAGCGAACTCAGAGAATCTGTAAGGCGTTATGAGAGACTAGGAAGGTCAGGGGTGTTAGGGAGATGGGGATACTTGAGACAGTTGGAGGACTATGGTCATGGGTAAGACTAGAATACTGGAAGAGATAGGATCGCTAGTAAGATCCAGGTGCTGGAAGAGACTGGGGAAGCCCTGGTACTGGAAACGATTGAACACTTGGCAAGTCTTGGTCCTGAAAAAGACTGAGAACTAGGAATAACTGGATACTATTAAAGACCTGAGACTTTGGGAAACATTCAGGTGCTTGAGAAGATTTAAGGCGCTTCACGGGCTGGCCACCAGCAAGGCGAGGAGCCATGAGAGAGGCAATTGTTAGTTTATATATCGTCCAAGTTGGGGCGTTTGTTCCTAATGGGAGCACCGTATGGCGCAACACCTTAGAGTGATGAGCTGAGTTCTCCTAATATGCATGAAGTATGACAAGTGGCCTTATACTGCAGTGATCCACACATCACAGAGGCACTACACACTCGGCTCAAGGGCCATACACATGGATGACCTACATATAATGGCAGGCAACACACAGTCGGCTCCTCCAGTGCCATACGGAACAGCGACCCATGAGCTATCATGGTTCCCTGCTAGAAGCATTTTGACCTAATTTGAAAATATCTTCACTGGTTAGCCAACACTCTCACGAAATGTCGAATAATCATTTCGTCATTATCATTTTTTATAAAAAGTACCACACTTTCTTGCCTTATCTTTTCCACAATATTTTTGTCAGTTTTTTCTTGCCTACCTCGTTCCAGTTCGTCGTTTTTCGTCTTTGTCTCCGTCTTCTCTTCTCCCGTCTTCTTTCTGTTACTCTTCCACTTTCTCATCAATATTATCACTATTTTTGAATTATTCATTATCATTTACGCTATCATTAATAACTCTGTCATAAACATCCTTTCTTTCCGTGCGAGCATTTTTCCTCACTTTAAGAACAATACAAAGATTTGTTTCCAGAAACAGCCTAAATTATAGGTTTTCTTTCCTGTTAGTTTTAGATCTGAAAAACTGGTTTATCAAAACATTCTTCTATATTATCTTTTATCAGTTTGATTGTCCTATCTCTCTCATACAACATATCTATCTATGTATAGTTTTTATTACTCCATATTGCCTGGTACGTAAAAGAGACAATGAATTCCACTATCTGTTTTTAGAATATAAGTATCCACAACACAAACACACCACATAACATCTAACTCAAAGCACAAACAACCAGAAACTGTTTCCATCAGCTTTGAAACACAATCATAACACAACCTAAGCTTGGCACAAGTCCTCAGTACACATCACACTCACAAAATACACCATAGTCAAAACATACACTCGGAGCACACACTCTTATGATACTCAAAGCACACTCAGAACAGTTCTACACACTCATTATCGCTTGACATAACACACTCTTATGATACTCAAAGCAAACTCAAAACAGTTCACCAAAGCTCCTCATACGACCAAAACAAAGACTCACAGATCGTACCACAAGTTCAAAATCCTCTAAAATGTTCTCCCTTCGAAGGATTCTGGTGTTTGGCTTGTATAATCCACACCAAAATGAATTTCTCCTTTCTGTAAACCTGATTCTTTGAGCTCTGGTTCCTATATCTGTTTGCAAGACTTCAAGGCCACCCATCGCTGCTGCCAACACAGCGAGTGCCCCCCACTGGCGGTGTTGATGCGAGGCTCGGTCTTCCGCTGCATTAACCCGCTATTATGGCCCGGAATTTTGTAAGACTCTGCTCAATATGGTATGCTAATGAGTATACCTGAATAAAAAAAGAGGGCATTATACACTCCATGAAGCAGGAGTTACCACTCGTAGAGAGGGCTGTAGCCAGCGTCTGAGAGTTTACAAATATATCAATTTCATTTTCAAGTTCTGTTCTTAAAAAATAGGAACGCCATCACTTCCACACTGATGACTCCAGAGGCTGGGCTGGTATTCACGCTCCCCAGTGAAGACCCCAGTAGCTGGTGTGGTCTTCACGCGCTCCTCTGATGACTCAAGCAGCTGTTATGGTCTTCACACGCTCCTCTGATGACTCTAGCAGCTGTTATGGTCTTCACACTTACCATGGATGACTCCAGCGGTTGTCATGGTCTGCGCATTCCCACTGATATCTCCAGCAGCTGGTGATCTTCGCGCCTCGTTGTGGTCTTCACACTTCTCACTGATGACCCAGCAACTGATCTGATCTTCAATGTCCCCACTGATGGCTCCAGCAGCCAGTGTGGTCTTCACATTCCACGCTGATGACTCCAGCAGCTGGGGTGGTTTTCACGCTCCCAGCTAATGACTCCGGCAGTTCTAACTCGCGCACAGAACATGGATATCTATCGTGTTCATAGTCGGCTGCACAATGGCCTATGTTTCCCAGCATGATGGTCGTTGGGTTTTGTCTTCAGTGTCTTTAGTGAGCTGGAACTAAAACGCAAACCTGGCAGCTTGTGGTCTGATTCAGGTGTACACCATTATAGCTACGGTGCGTGAGCATGTGTAAAGATATGAGGAATATAGTCTGTTCTGTATACATTTGGACTGTCTCGACACAGTGTGTTAATGAGGAACTTAACATAAGAAAGATACTTTAGAGTTTCATGTTTCTCCTACCAACAAAAATTCTTAAAGAGAGGAGGGATTTTGACGTAATTTTTTCTCTTTTTTTTGTCGGTGAAACAGCTTTTGTTAGTCTCAAGGGCAATAAAAAAATTGCAAATGACAGGAATTTTGATGTCATGGTACTTAATACCAGAGTATCAGAGTTATGATAACTGTGGGAATTTTGCTGGTAAACAAATACGTAGCTGTGCAGTCGTTTCATGTGAGTAGCCGGTATGTCTAGAGTGACCTCTAGTAATTCCATACTTAAGTGTAAAGTGCAGACGGTAGTGATTCTGCTAGGCACTTCTCCATGTACATTCCTGCTTTTGTGACATATTCAGCACACAAGAAATAACCCGCGATGCAAACTAATGCACTATACTTCAACTATAATTAACCTGAGCTTGTAAACGCCCTTCGTAAAGCTATCGTCACGCGTGCAGGATAGTATTTTTCTTTGATGATCACCTAAACGCTATTTTCCTTGCAGTGCAACGCCAGCGCATTGCAGAGAATTCCGTTGGAATTTCTGTTCCACCGGACTAGCCAGCGTCAGGGAATGTTTACCTAGAGGACGACATCAACGTCTATAGCGTGAAGGGAACGACCTTTGAATGCGATGGCGTGACCTTTGGTCATAATGGCCTGGCCTTTAAAAAAAGGACAGTTAAGAGCAGCGTGAAAGGTCACACAATCATACCCAAGGATCATACCGTCGTGGTCAAGGGGTCGTCTCGTCGTGCACGTGGATCATACCGTTATACGCAAGGGTCGTGCCGTCGTGCTCAAGGGTCGTCCCGTCGTCCTCCAGGAGTTCAGAACCCGTGCCGTTGCGAAGATCCTGAGGGAAACCGGATCGTTGCTTGCTGGAATGATGAACCAGACGCAGCGTGCTGGCAGGGACAGTCGCCTGAGACGGCCCAAACCCCACTGGTGTCAACAGCTCCCTCTGGCAGTGAAGATTTAACCTGAAATACCTCCCAAGATCAACGAATCCAATTCATGTCATTTCCACAGATTAATTATGTTCTCATTATCCCAGGAGAGGATCGTTAATCATCCGCACAACGAGCATTTACCTCATTTATCACTTTATTGTAGATTTAATCCTCTTTATATTCAGTTTATGCATTTTCATATATCTTGTTTCTGACGGATTTTTCTTCGTTTTCATTAAGGAGAATCGCTTAACCAGGACCATTCCAACTCGTCCTCCGTGTTAAACTCCGTGTCTGTGAGAGTTAGCCAGAGCTAAGCAGACTGTGTGTCCTGTATATATGTTGTGTAGCAATGGCCACTTTGTCTTACGCTTGGCACATATCTGTCTGCCTTATATTTTGCGTATTACATTTGCTCGATATGCGTCCAGGAAGACCTGAAGCAAGGTTTTTGTTATAAAGACACAGTGGCCACGATAGAGTGACAAAAACTGTGTTAGATGAATCAACAGAACTTGATGTTTTCTCTTACGAGTCAGCCCAGGGAGTCAGGTATCACTGGCCACTAATTTGGCGCTGCTTGTGACAGTAAATATCTGCTGGTCAGGATACCAAAGACTTCAGCCAGATCTGTAGAACACAGTGCCTTGTTGTTGCATCAAGAAACACAAGGCGCCAAGTGCATGAGGAGACACATTCTATGATTCAATTGTTGGCTGAGCTTTGGTTAACGTGTGGTGAGAATATCTCAAAAAAACTGAAGTATCACTTGAGAAAACAAGATGGCTGGTTGTGAGGACATGGGCGTCATTCTTGTTTGTCGATTGGTGGGACGGTTATCGAAACGATGAAGAAGTTAGAAAGTTTAAGAGACGGGTCTTGAGAATTGGTGATCAAATGAAGGATAAGGAAATAGAAGGAAAGTTGAAGGAGGGCACTAGGAACTTGGACTCAGCGGAGGTGCGTAATTGTCTAAGCAATCAATACTCGTTTGCGTTTAACTGGATCAGCAAAGGTTCAGTTTAGCTGCATGTGCTGCTTACCTACGACGTCCTAATTTTGGTGATGGCATCTTACGATCAATTACGAAATGAAAAACAGCAATAAGATGCGACAGGCTCTTACGTCAGCTCCCCATGGTGAGGGATAGTGGCAGTCCCCTTCCTTGTCACTTCTATCAATGTGAGCAAAAGTAATTTTCTTCTTAAATCAGGAAGCAGATTTTGCCCGGAGAAAAACTTCCTCTTCACATTTCGACCATAATGTTCCTGAAATACTTAGCTTTTATCTGCACAGTTGTCACACTTGAGCCTTACATGCCTGCGAGTTCTCCCCTCACGTCATGTTAGTTCTTCCCTCATTGCAATGTCAGTTCTTCCCTCGTCTCCCCTCACTTGCATGTCAGTTCTTTCCTCCCACTGTTGTGCCAATTCTTTCTTACTGTCATATCAGTTCTCTCGTCACTGGCTTGTTTGTATTTCCCTAACTGTCATGTCAGTTTTTCTCCTCAATCTCATGTCAGTTCTGCCCTCAATGTCGTGTCAATTCTCCCCTAACTTTCGTGTTAGGATAAATTGATGCATCCACTTTAGGTGTCAATCTCTGGTTGAAAGCAATCTATCAGGGGAGGGAGCTCGCCTTCACCCTCTGGGATCAACGTTCGACAGGGACTTACACACACACACACACACACACACACACACACACACACACACACGTTCCTGAAGCCATTGCACCTTCACGTATACGTAGATACTCGGAACAATCAGGATGCCATGTCACCAAAGAGACAGAAAGACGTCGTGAGAAAGTTCGCTGCATCTTGGGTAAGAGAGAAAATGCTATTTTGAGCAAGAGCAACGAGCCTCTCTCTCTCTCTCTCTCTCTCTCTCTCTCTCTCTCTCTATCTCTATCTCTTCCACACAAGGCGTATTTCAGCGAAGAGGAAA
>JAUUDW010642595.1:0-10876 GCA_032361385.1 Panulirus guttatus
TTTGGAACGTAACACTGGAGGGAAGGGTTTCCATGTCATGCTTCAGCCCCTTTCAGGTGCCCCCTACAACATGCAGGAGATATGTATTCTTTCTACCCTGTACTCGGGGAAAACCTAATAATCTTAGAAAATCTTTGCTGAAGTAAATAATGTTTCATAAGTGGCATGAATAAGCTCTTAAAACCTCTATTATATATTTAATGATAAAAAGAAATAGAGGGATAGTTTTGAAATTTTTTTATGCTGATACCATCTGTGCTCCACAAATCATCTAAATTCATCCTGTTACTGGGAAAAATTGTTGCCAATAGCACCATTTCTTAGAAAGCTTTCATTTTTGCAAAGTCCCTGTCTTTTGCCTTGCTCTTTTGTGCATACTCAAATACTTCATCCATGACATAAAGGTTTGTGTTTGCCACTAAGATATCTAAACTTTTCTGAATGGTGTAGAGTAACCAAAGTTCATGAAGTGTCTGTGCATTTAGAGTTGGATCTTTTGGCCTTTTTTGTTCTGTTTACATATTAAATGCATGGGTGCAATCCCTCAAAAAGGGTTCCTGTTCCTTCAACAAAGTCACATTGACCTTGCCTAACCATCCTGTGTCTTTCCTGCTTCTGTGGGGGTTGCTGTGGTGATGATTCTTTAACTAAAGCATCACTGTCATTGTTATCTGCGGCTGAGATGAGCTGACTTTCTTCAACTACATTATGTCCACTCTCACACTATCATCCCAGGTTTCACTGTCACTGGGACAGTCAGCCAGCATTTGCCTAGTCCCCTCACTTTTGTTGTTGCTAGCCATCTTCAGTCTGGAAAAATAAAGAATTGCCCCCATGAAAAGCTATTCTTTCCTTCATACATGTTCACTATTTTCCTCGTGAGCTAGGTTATGTCTAGAACAGATAACTGAGCCTCAAAGGAAAAATTATCCTCAAATGGCTCTTTGTTCTGTAACTTCTTTTGAATATATTACAAAAGAGGAGGATTTCAGAGCCCCCTATTCCCACCTCTCTCTTCACCCACTACAACAAGCAGAAAATGTGTAGGCAGTATTCTTTCAACCTTATCCTCAGAGATTACAAAAAGAAAATTCAAGAAATCGTTCCAGAGGGAAATATTGTTTAATAATTGGCATGAATAAGCTCCAGCAGTTCTTAGTTTTACCATAAATGTCAAAGAAAGAGAACGAGTTCAACCAGAAAATAAACGTTAGATACGTATTGTGGGATATTTTGCTTAATAAGCTACAGGAAACTGTGTTTCTTTCAGCTCAGCTAGGGTTGAAATGGGAGGAACCTGGTGCATACTCTGCTGGGAGCTCTGAGAAGTTACTGGGAACAAGAAGGGCCTCAGTGCAGCCATCTGCTGTTGGTGATATTTACAAAATTTTTGGGGTAGGAAAATAAAATTATGGTACACACACACGGTGAAATTTGTCTTGTACTCACAAAAGTGGATTTGTAAATGCAGCTGGAGTGGGATGAAAGTGAGAACCTGGAAGGAACTGACATTGAAAGATGTAAGATATGAGAGGCCTTATGAAGGAGCCAGACGCAAGCATAAATGGTAATCAGGAGGCAGAAGATTTTCTCAAGAGGGAATTAGGTAAGAGACAACCAGTTCACCGTGTCCCATGCACGTCTTTCACCCTACTGCTTGTTCAGGCCCTGATCACTCAAAATCTGATTCATTCTATCCTTCTATTTCCATTTTGGTCTCCCCTTCCTCCTTGTCCCGTCCACTTGTAATACATATGCAATATATTCTCTATCGCAACCTCTCCTCACTCATTCTCCCCATATGTCCAAAACATTTCGGCACACCCTTTTCAGTTCTCTCAACTAGAATATTCATATTTCCATACCTCTCTTACCCTATCATTACTTACTTGATCAACCTTACTTACACCACATATTGTTATCCACAGAAGTCTTTAATCACTCTTTTAATCCCAGATAGACATGAATCCATCTTACACCCTCCAGTCACCTTGAATGGACAGTTTTTCCAAATGAACAAAACGCCAGTTATTCTAGGCATGACAAACGACATAATATTCACTTCTAACATCAGTAACATAAACACAAAAGCAACATACCGACTTAATGCCCTCAAAACACTAAATGGCACTAAACCTGGACAATATAAAGAACCAATTAACATTTTATACAAACAACTTAATCCGCTCCACTTTAAATTATGCCTCACCTCCCTGGTCTTCCACCCTTGCAAAAGTTGATATAGAAAAACTAAACCACAAGGTACTGCGCTTGGAACAATCACTGGCTACCAAGCAACCACAAACACTCTTCACCTCCACAGTGAAAAAAAAAATCCTGCCAATACAAACTCACCTCAACATGCTCAGTGCCCAGATCTGCAACAGCACTAGTCCTTTCCCATCCAAACCACTATTTAATTAACCACCAACCTCGAAGTAGAAATAAAAGGCTTATCCCTGCCCAGCACTTCAGTAACCTCTGCTCACAGATTCCCCAACTCCCTACCCCCTACAAATACTAGTCAACAAAAATCCGACATACACTAAATCAACCTTACAACTCTGTTTTAAACTCCAACCCACCAGACATACATACATCAGAAACCACAAACACAAGTCATTCTTCGGCTTACTTTCTGGCCATCTGCCATCGTTACAACACTATAAACACAGTTTTAACATATCCCTTCATGCCTACGATGCAATTACCTTAAAGGAAACACCATACCTTTTCTGTTCATTTGCCCTCCACTTTGCAGATAGACGCACATATATCATTATTTTATGACCTTTGTCCCGACCGGTGGACGTGGCCAGCTTCCCTAGTGCTGAAGGAGCCTCATTAGGATAGGACGGACTCCTGGGACAGGAAGGCAAGTTAGGTGAGCGTGTTTACACTCACTGGCCTCAGTTTCCCGACCTGATGTGGACATGCATGTATCTATGTGAGACCACGTTTTCTAATGTTACGGGGGGAGAGTTTTACAACTGTGTTGCCCCGTCGCTTAACCTTGTATATATCTACTTTGTCTTTTCTGCTGTGTGTCGTCTCTTAACCTTATATATATCTACCATGTCTTTCCTGTTATGTGTGTATACACACACCCATCATTATCTGGTGTGTGTTTGCATCTATTCTTCCGCTGTTCGCTTACTTTTATAAGTGTACTCTGGAAGGTACGTCTTGTCAGGAGTATGGATGGATTCGATCAGATGCCAGGAAGGTATGAGAAATTAACTTTTCCTGAAGCTCTCTTAGTGTTATGGCTAACAAGTCCATACAGAGCATGATACTGACGTAACTTGTTTGCAAACTCCTTTTTGAAATGTCGTTTACACATCAATATTCTTATAATTTTTTTGTGTTCAAAGATCCATTATTGCATACTATTCTGCTGCTACGGTTGAATTGAGAGGTGAAATATGGCTTTTCTCAAAAATCCACTATCCAGCAACTCGCGGCTTATGCCTTCAATAAATGTGGTCAGCAGCCATGAACGGTGCCATTTGTAATCAGGTTTGAGTGGTGTTTACCGCGGTGTCAACATGTTCCTTCGACTGTGTCTTAAATGGTGAGTAGTCAAACACAGACAAGAAAGTTGTGAAAGACACAAGTTGTCTCGATATCCAGTGTGACTATAGAATCTGTACTCGTCTTAGTGGTCGTGAAAGCACTCTCTCCTAACCCAGGACTCCGCTGGTCTTTTAAGTATTTCTCACTCCACCACTATGGTCTTCCTAGATTTTTCACCCCACCCACCACAGTGTTTTCAAGGATTTCTCATCCCAGTCCCACATTGGTCTTGAGAGTGTCATCAACCCCCTTCCAGTTGATCTGAGAACTCTCTCCCTACCCCAGTAATTGTCTAGACAGGTTCCTTCCCCCTCCCTGAATCCGGTCTCCCCGCTGGGGTGCTTCAGTCTCCTCACAACAATTAAGTGTAATAATTATCGTTTGTAACTCCCCCTATGCTGCGTTTTATATTCTGTAACTGCCCTTTAATTATAGTGGCTACAGCAAGGTGTCTGTACGTAATACAGAGATTCTCCATCCTCTTGAAGGGCTATTGTGAAAATTCAGGACAAGGCCTCGGTCATCAAAGGAACCACCCTCTTAATCTTCTCAGAGTACATATAAAACCATAGATATATAATGAAAAAGCGAAATATATGCTGTGTTATATTAAGAAAAAGAGGACACAATAGTTACTGATAACTATTACTAGGGGACGTTGTACTAGCTGATCATCATTACTGAAGGACACTATCTATAGTGGTCGACTATACCAGAGAACGCTATACTTACTGATCATCATTACTAATATGAAACTTGACATATTTCCGGCATCTTGACGAAGACCGATGCAAGTGGTAATGCTGTCAAGATGGGAATCAGTTAGTTTTTAAATATTTTTTAATTTCAAGTACTCTATATTTGCGAAGAGATAAGAATAAAATTTAACACGACCTACAGGAACAAATAACGGTAATCTTCAGAGAATTCCTAAGCATCGAATATTTCTTTATATCCGCAACATTCCAGAAATTGCCTTCATTTACCAAAGATTCTAACATTAAGTCACTTTGGACGTTCACATTTTTCAACTCGATTTCCTCCTTTATCTTCTGATATAACGTTCAAGTGGAAACAACATTATGTAAGACTTCAATTGTGTAATATGGATTCAAGAAAAACGAGAAAATTTGCCTTTTGACTTTTTGATAGAGAACTGTTGAAATCTTTTACTGAATGGCTGCAGTTTCAGTGTGTGCACTAAAAGACAGAGGCTCAGTTCATTCTCACCAAGAGTTTCATTAACTTTATTCGCATTTCTGTAGTCATGCTAGATATCCAGTAAAACCACTTAACTTTTGATTGGGAGTGACCTTATCACTGTAGCAGTGTGTCTACCTTTACCCCGAAGTTCAAGGTTCAACTTTCGTATTGCAGAATTGCAAGCGAGAAAAATTCATTAACCTAGACTAGTTGCATATAATGTTTATTTCTGGACATTGAAAACTTCATTTATCCATTCCAATAGGTCTAAAAACCTTACTGGTATTTTTCATTCGCAGAGCCAATAAACTGTGATCTGCAATATAGGATCTTGACTGTCGGCTTCAACATTTAACAGGTGCCTTTCGAAGAATGTGTTGTAAAGCTGCATCCTTAAAAAGCTTAACTATATCAGTTACAACATTCACGACCTGTACAGAATCATGGCACACTGTGCATCGCTGCGGATGATGCAATAGTGAATGAGGAATTCTCAGGAAGAATCCATTTATCTTAGGATGGATGAAGGCATTTCCGCAGCTTAGCATTCCTGGTGGGATCATCTGTAAGGAAATACGTTAGCTTCTGCGGGCATAGATTATTTTCCGTAACATATCTGTAGTGTCTGGTAAAAAAACCCTTCAACCCTCCTTTCTTCACTGGCAAGTGTTTTCAGTAACTAACGGAATTCGGTGAAAAACATTTTAATCAGTTGCCCACTGGGTGTTGTCCGGTATGTCGTGGGGCCCACCAGGCCACAGTGAAAACCAGACCTATTCATTATCTAAGTACGCCTCTTCAACTGATCTTGCTTATTCTTTGAGTTTCGTTCTTCCTTATTACAAGATGCTTAGTGATGACATGATCTCCGGTTGTCGTATGTCATGCATTAGGTCCAGGTGGCGCAGTTGCAGGCCAGACCGTCCATCTCAAAAGGAGCCTGTTCGTTGACGGAATGCTTTTCAGGTAGTGGTCGTAATAGCGGCCTTTTCGAAAGGAACTTTTGCCGGTGATCATTATACCAAAAATGGGGTGCCAACTGCCTGCCAACCATCATCCAAGTATGATTCAGGGGCGACCACCATTGAATGATGTTTGAATAAGGTTTTCTCTTAACGTCACCCCGTCATGAAGATTGCGTAGGGTCTGGAAAATTTACTAGACTGGAAGGACGGACTGCTGGGTTGGTTGTGAGCCAGCTGTCCCGCCCGTGACGCCAACTTGGGGCCCCCCTGATTTATAGGTAGCAACGCTAACCACTCCTTTTACGCTCCCGTGTGGTTGAAGTAATTATATGGGGGGACGAGCTAAGGCAATCATCTACAGTGTGGCTCGAATGTAACACGAGCGCGCTGACTTAACCCTGGTGCTATTATGTAAGACTCCAGCTCTCTCTAGCGACTGATGTTATAAAGGCTACATAACACCCTAGTGATTTAATAATACTTTACAACACTCCATTTTCTACGTTATTCCCACGCTATACAGCGCCCAGGAGCTCTGCAGTACCGAATCGTAACCCTGCATTAGCCATATAATGAGAAATGAAGGTGACCTTCATAGACTGTTTCGTGTATTGCGCATTGGGTTTCACGCATTGTCTTGTTGCTGTGCTCAGTACCTTAAGTGTACTTAAGTCTACTGTTAATGGAAGAGGAAGCTCTTCATTTTAATAGATACGTACATACCAGGCTTATAAACGCCACGTCTTGCCACAAGAAAAACTGGTACCACATCTTGTGAAGCCCTGTAGCTTTAGGTAGAAGGTAAAATTACGCAAATACTCTTGGATGTTTCTCGTGAGGTGACACGTGATTGTTATGCGCTCAGTTCAAATCTTCGAGCATGTAGAATTGTGTGGCAGATGTAGTGCTACATTAGAGTTATTTTTCG
Organism: Panulirus guttatus; assembly: GCA_032361385.1. Classification (NCBI taxonomy): domain Eukaryota; kingdom Metazoa; phylum Arthropoda; class Malacostraca; order Decapoda; family Palinuridae; genus Panulirus; species Panulirus guttatus. Next base: position 6,673 of record JAUUDW010642595.1, read on the forward strand.
CTTATTCTGAATAAAAACGGAAAATATTTCATCGAGGGAGTTCACGTTTAGAGCCCAGAGATTATTGTAAAATCTGCTTTTTCTCTCCTTTGTTTTAAATCGTAATTAAACAGACTGGAATTAGGAGGTAACATATCAGAATACATTATTACGAATACCTTATTCAATCTTACTATAAGAATAGCTGTATAAATAGAATTTGGTGTGAGACGAAGCATTTAATACCACTACTGACAAAGAAAAGCCATAATATCATGTATCTGTAATATGTTCATTTCTGAATAACCTATTGGTCCTGTCAGTAATTCATGACCTCTGATGTTATGAATATTTTGTTCATTAACATAACCGCTTGAACATAATGGTCCGTTGCTTGAGCGCGGTTCTACGGTTGAGAACAACGGTACAATCGTTGAGCACAACGGTACAACTCTAAAGCACGACGGTACGACCTTAAAGCAAGGGAGGGTGCAACTCTTGAGCAACGGGGAGAATAGAATCATACAAAACCAGATCTATAACGGTGGCTAAATGCGCACCTCTGTGTCTGAGCGGAATAATATAATAACTGATCAAATTGACTGATATCTGTACGTAGGACAAGTGTTCCCTGCACCACACACACGCGCACACGCAGCAGGCAGGTTTGCCATGGAGTGACCAGAGGAGGGGGGGGGGGGTTACGCGGCTTTACACCCGTCCAGGTCACCTCCTCCGTGGCCTGGCTTCGGCTTTCGCAACAGGAGTGTGAGTGTGTCACGCGGCCAGGAGGTGGCGCCGCGTAGTAATAAAGTCACCCTCAGCCGTACGTAGATGTGTATGTCTGTCTGTGTTTCATGCATGTCTGTGCCACATTATTATCGAACCAGACTGGATTTTTTTTCTCCGTCTCACCTTGGCAGGGACAGTTGTTCATGTTCGTATATACATCACAACATGATCATTTACTGAGATATAAATCAATTTTTTGTCTGTTTTCAAATCCTTCGTGTGGAGGATTGTGCCGAAGGGAGGCGAGTGAAGCACACCTGCTTTAAGCCTCTTTGCCTCCTGCAGGTTGGGGTTACTACTGCTGGTTCTGGCGTGCAAGGTGGTCACGCAAGAGTCGAAGAGGAGTTCTGATTTCCTGATAAGTGGACGCTGCCCCGAGGTCATCCTAGGTGACGGCTTCGACAAGGAGAAGGTCAGTAAGTCGCGGGTTGGGAAAGTAATGCAACGCATCATCCACACCAGATTTACCTCATCATCATCCACGTTTAGGCCCCAGTATGATCGGAAATTAGAATGATCAGAAGGGTATATTACTCATTCTCTAACGCAAACCTAGGATCTCAAAATCTGGGGTATGAGAAGATTTTGTACACGAAAAAAATATATAAATCATAGAAGTAAATGACACAAGATATGACAGAAGTGTCCACATGCACTGCACCATAACACTGGCTGGCACACATAAAGCTTACATTTGTTCGTCTCCGAGATGAAATGGTCAGTAAGACACTTGCAGTAAAGTATGCATCACTCTACTCCAGTCAGTGTGATCCGCCTCTCTGCTTGACCATCTAAAATAAAACATAATAATCTCTAATCCTTGGACGTATCCCTCTAATATCTCTAGTATCATATCCCCATAATACCAATTACTTTTATACTTGAATACCTTTTTCCTGGCAAAACCTCGACAACATGCATCTTATTATCTGTCTGACATATGCCTTTCATTTTATCTTTTGAGGAAAGTGACCTGTTCAGGACCCACTGAACTGTTACAATGTCTGTGTGTCGTGTTCTGTGTATTCCTTCGAGTGTCTCAAACAACTTCTGCTCTTCTTCCTCCTCCACCGCCTCCTTTTCCGTCACCGCCACAACCCCTGCAGTTCGCCAACACCTGGTACAGGATCGGTGGCACACCTAACTTCGAGGAGTACTCCGTCAACTGCACCGTCTACAACTACGTCAGCACGGGTGAGTCAGTCTCTCTCTCTCTCTCTCTCTCTCTCTCTCGCTCTCTCTCTTTGTCATTCGAAGTACAACTACAGCCTTTTTTCAGATGGCATTAGCAGTCACCACGGTATCCTAATTGGGGCCCCCACGAGTGTAGATAGGTAAACACACACACACACACAGTTTGTCAGTGAACTGTCACCCTCCCTCCTCCTCCCGCTGTCACCGAGGAACACCACCCCTCTTCCCTTTGCACCATTCGGAGCTCGTGGAGGCAGACAGATGTATAAGAACAGTCCTATACCTACCATTGTGAACGTCATAGAAAACAATCCATGAACAAGGGCGCGGCTGAGCGAGTAAAGAGGTCAGTTTTCTCTTAAGCTATGCAGTAGTGTGTCAGCTACTATGTCATTGTAGCTGTTCATCACTCAGTGTTCACTTCCAGGCCCTGGACTCACGCATTTTTTTGTCGCTGTGTTTCCCTCAGAGTCCGGGTATGACGTCAGCTCCAATGGCCTCGGGAGGAACGGGTCAGAAGTCAACCAGATCACTTCCCTCACTCAGGTCAAGAACGGGACTGCCAGGTTCACCACGTTCGTCAGAAGTGAGGGTTAGTTGAAGGTTTGGGCGTGTGGCGATGTGTGGTAGAGGTGGAATGGAGTGGAAAGGGACGGTGGAATGTGGGTTAAGGTGTGAGTGTGTGTGTGTGTGTGTGTGTGTGTGTGGAATACGGACGTATAACGTTCATTCTTGGACACTACTGTCCCAGGACGGTCGCCCACACAGACAGAACCGTCATATGATTGTCACGTAGTGCATAGACAGTGAACAATCCATCCCCAATAGATTATGTTTACTTCGTTCTAGTTCGTTACCATTTTCAATGATATATGTAGATTATGTGTTGTATCTTTATCCCTGGGGATAGGGGAGAAAGAATACTTCCCACGTATTCCCTGCGTGTCGTAGAAGGCGACTAAGAGGGGTGGGAGCGGGGTGGCTGGAAATCCTCCTTTCCTGTTCTACTTTCCAATAGAAAGAACAGAGCAAGGAGGCAGGTTAGTGTTTTTTTTCCCCCTCAAAAACTCTCTCGTCTGTTTTAAACGTTACCCCGCCCATGCGGGAAATAGCGAACATGTATAAAGAGAAGATGTAATTTACGTCACAATCGTACTCTAGGTTCCATCACCTTATGTTTTGTAACTCTCGCTTCTGTCATACTACAACTATGCATATAGCCGTCACCTCACTTGCCAGACATCGAGGCAGAGATGGTGGTGCTGAACACGGACTACATCAGCTACGCTTGCCTCTTCACCTGCTACAACTTTAGGTCGTCTCACAAGGTCCACTTCGCATGGATCCTCTCCAGGAACTCCACGCTGCCGAAGGAGAAGGTTCGTCATGTCCTCTTTGACTCTGTGAACTCTCACACACACACTTGACACACACACACACTTGACACATACACACACACACACACACCAGTCAGGAAGTTCTGAGGTTATAGGTCAGCGGAATCTTTCAACGTTTCTTAACCTGTGCAATATTCCAAGCCTCCGTGGCGCAGTGGTTAGCGACTCTGCGACCCACCCATCCAAGGTTCGCCAAATTCATAACACTCCCTTATTTCAGAGAGTTTATAGACATTTTTCCTTCGCTTCCTACAGATAGCTACGTGCTCGAAGGAGCTGAAGAAAGTGGGTATCCCCGTGAATTCCCTTAGGGGCACGTATCAAGACGCAGAGTGTACCATCCGGGAGTAGCAAGGTCCTCCCCCCTCAGGAGGCGCGCCAACTGTCCAACTCCGAATATGTTGCGTGTGGTACATTTCCTCCATGGATGAACTTCGGTTTCTTTCCTCGGTCCCTGCTCAGTGTGGGCATGTAAGTGTCTGCGTATGTAAAAGGCAGCCAGACAGGAGAGTAAACATTTGCACTCTGAAATACCCAATTGTATTGTTAAAACTTTTTTTTTTTTTGGAACACCTTTGTATCATATTTCCATGGTCATGGTAGGCATGGCAACGTGTATCTTACAGTTTTCTCTCTGTAACCTGTAACGGTATAGATCCCTATACCTGTAACAAGATGTTTTCTTTACAGCCTGTAACATGATAGTTTATCATAGCTTGTAACATGATGTTTTTCTGGATATCTTTATATGTCTGACGTGGAAAAACATAAATCTATAATCAACTAAATTCTAACATATAACCTAAAACAAGAACAATATATAAGGTAAACCATGAAGTATA
>JAUUDW010642628.1:0-10875 GCA_032361385.1 Panulirus guttatus
TAATTGAAACCGTGACCGGATCCAGATCGTGCCTGTACTGGACCGCGCATGTGAATACCCTAGTACCGTGACCGGAATAACATCATCCCCTGACTGGACCGTGACCGTCACTATAGTGTGAGTAAAGCCTACGGGTTATTTGAAGGAGAACACTGGGTTGAAGGTCTTACGTAACTCAACTCGTAGTCTGTAACGAACGTGCATTAATGATTTGCGCACGATGTTAAGTATTAACGTTAGCGTTAGCCTAGTCAGCTTCTGTTCGTGGGACACGGAATGGTATTATCCCCCTGGAACGCGACGGTACATGGGAAGGGCAGATAACAAGAGTCCTGGTTGCTCATGAATGTGTATTATAATATGGCTCTGGATCCACAAAGAGTTTGTCTGTATTATGTAATACAAATTGACTAAAGTTTATTTACCTATTATTATTATCATTATTAGCCTATCACGTCCATGGGTTGTACCGACCTGCGCAACAGATTGAGTGAGAGCTTTCACAGAGTAAGCCAGTCAACAAAAGGTTGGAGGGAACAACGTGGATGACATTGAAAAGAATTACTAGTATGTTTAGCCTCTCGTCCTCCGATGACGATAAAAACAAGCAAGAGAGGCATAGAAATGTGTTTCATTACAGTCCAATTAAACTGGGACACTGGTAGTAACTGCTATATACCAAACGTGGTGTTACACAGTCATATCAATTAAAAACCATGGGATTACATTTCAATAGCTAGTAAAAGTCATTATAACCTTGTTTTGTTATGACTGTTCCTCCGCTCAATAGATAGCGTGGACAAACATGCAGGAACACCTGAGGTATTATTGTCTGCTCAAAGACTTTTGCTCTGAAAGCCAGAGTATTCCAAGAAAATGTTTGCGCAAGAAGGGCACGCTGCTCGTAAAAGATGTTCAAATATTTTCTTGTTTTATGTGATTACCGAAGGTTTATCATTCATTTCATAAAGATGATGGTTCAGTAAACATGAATTCATGTTAAAAATAAATATTATTTACACTGATACAGAATATGATTGTTAGAGTCAACACCTCACAGATGACCCGGGCATTTATATACACGGAAGCCACAGTATAGTTGGCTTCACCCTACGAGGAGTTATTCTGGGTGGAGTGCCACTGTAATTTCCATTCCTAGTATGGGTAATTCTAGGTCCAGGAAGCGTAACGCGCGATAGGGCGTCACAGCCGAGACTGCCATTGTATTCGTTGTGTTGTGGATTGTTACCGAGAAGCGTTTAGTTGCCCCTCTTTTCTTTCCAAATTCTCTTTCAATCTTTTGTTTCTTATGGCTAAAAGACTAAGGATTGGTTACACCAATATCGCAAGGGGGGAAGATTATACGCGTAAATATGAAGTCCTCCTTTATCTCGCAGAAGCGTTACCATGTCGTGTGCTGTTTGACCTCACCTGGTCAGCATATGTGCGTGTGGGGGAGAGGGGGTCACGGTGACCTCTTTTAACTCTTAAAACAGGATGGCGAGAAAGACCAGAGACATGGACACCATACCCGAGGGTCATACCGTCGAGCTCAAGGGCCGTACCGTCGCGTCGTGTTCAAAGGTCGTACCGTCGTGTTCAAGAGTCGTATCGTCGTGTTCAAGGGGCTGAGCTCCACCTCACAGAGGCAGGGGTCATATAACGCATCAGACGACTCCAGTTTACCATACAACCAGCGCGTGACGCGAGAACAGCAAGAAGGTTAGCACGGCCCCGGATTCAACAAGTCGGGCTCCTCTTTAAAGCAGTCTCCTCGTTCAGGTTCGTCTGATGTCTAAATTATTTAGAGCACCTAGTTCCCCGTTATTCTCTCCCAGTTTGGTAGATTTAACAAAACCTTCCTATTCCACCTGCACGCTGTACCTTTGCCACAACGTTCACCCCCTTCCACTTGGGGTGCTCTAACTTTGCCTCGGTCACTTGGATGCTGCAATTCTGCCTCGACCTCTTAGGCGCTCCGACTTCGCCACAACTTGCCTCTCTTCTACTTGCATGCTGTAACGTTGCCTATCATGCTGCCTGTGGCTCCAACATTTGGGTAGATAATCCATGAGTGAGATATACATAGCAGGAAGGAGAATGAATAGAACAACGTTGACTCTCATGCAGCAGTCTCGTTTATTCTCTCAGGATAGTTTATTTCCTGATGACCATAAACTAGAATGATCATGTTGTTTTACATCCTACCCACACAGAGCCATTTTGATTTGTGTGCTGTACAGACGATGGTATTTTCTCTGGATTACGTTCGCCTTTTATAATTTGTTTCCATTTGAAGTAAAGTTCTTGAAATCATTGTAACCGCCTTTTTCTTTTTACTCGTCTCTTCTATCTTATCTTTTTGACGACGTCCTTGGTTCTGAAGGTGCTTCGTAGTTTCTTTTTCATTCGTCTCATTTTATCGTAGAAAGGAAGAAATCGTGGGTCTTACCCACCTCCAGCTACCAGTTGTCACAACGAGGCACAGAGCAACTCTGTATCAGCGAACAAGGATAGCTTTAGCCCAATATCTGGATATGTTATGGTTGTAGTACATGTGAAGGCCAAGGAACAGAAGACCAGATGATCTTCCAATGAGGTTATCTGGTGGAGGACAGTAAATTCTTAATCTGTCAAGATGGAGACAGGATAGGGAAGCAGATGTACTGGGCATTATGCAGGAAGGTTTTGATTTGGTCCAATACTAACAATGTTGCACATGGAGGATTATCGAACATCAGCTTCGTTTTCTGCACGTGAATGGTTATGAGCCTCTTGGAGAACCTTTTGAAGATCTGGAAATTAGCTTCTTGATATGTGTTTGCGTTTGTAAACACAGTAAAATGGGGAGACACCGAATGAGGCGAGAGGACGAAGCAGAACCGCAGATAGGACAAGAATGTTACAAGATAACATCAGAATGAAAGAAATGTACAACAGAAGCTGATTTAATTAGCAGGAAATGGTAAAGAGCTGGAATTTAAGAATCTTATGAGGGCAAACGTACGTGATACTTTTGTAGTCGTGAAAAAAAAAACTACAAAAGAGGTAAGACCTCACCTTTTCTGACCAGAGGGTTCCATGATTAGTAAGGAGAAACAGAAGGTAAAGGAGGAGGTGGTCTGGCTCTCCTGATAAGAGAAAACGTTAAATTTCAGAAAACGGTCATAAAGACAAAATACAAAGTGCTAATAGAGAGAAGGTCCTGAGGAGAGTAACAACGATGGCACCTGTATTTAGAGAGTTGAGTTGCAGGAAAAGTCTGGAGGCCGTAGATTTACCCATCATGGTAGGGAGAAGAGTGAGGGGTGACCCTAATTTCGTGGGAGGTTAGCAGTTCTTCAAAAGATTGTGGAACAGAACAACCAGAGAACATAACAGCATGAAATTAGAGAAATAATTTGATAGAAAGGATATGAAACAGTGCTTTTATGAGTCTAGTAGATGAATGAAATAAAGTGAATGAGGATATATTAAAAGCGGACATACAAAACTTTCAAAAGTTGCTTGGCAGTAAAGACCGCTCAGAAGATGGGCCCTGAGGTACGTGACTCCCTCCCCGTAAAGTACAAATAGGTAACTACAAATAGGTAATTACTCACATATATATACACATATATATACACACAAACACATGAGTGCAGAATTCCTTCCCCGTACTGCAGAAGTGAGTAATTATATACACACATGCTCTCTCTCTCTCTCTCTCTCTCTCTCTCTCTCTCTCTCTCTCTCTCAGGTGTCGGAGGTGGAGGATGGCGTAACAGGTGAGCCGATACTGTTAATTATTCACTGACGGGTCTAACCCCACTTATATTCCTTCACAGTGGCATTTGCCCGTCCAGCTCTTGCTGGGTCGTCCTGCTGCTGCTGCTGCTGCTGCTGGATCGTTATGGTGAGCGTCCTTATGGGTCGTCTTGCCAAACGGCTTTGGTCATCTACCTCCCCCTCTCCATGTGGGTCTTCCTGTTACTGGAGTCGTCCTACTGGTGTGGATCGTCCTACTTAGGAGCTGCTTTGCAGGTCGTCTCTCAATACAAGTGATTGGATGGGATTCTCCCTTATGATGAAGGGTCTTTCTGGTGTGATGTCTGCTGTGGTCTGGTCATACTGGTAGTGAGGTATTTGTTTAGTCAGAATGGTCGTTCCGATGGTACTAGCATTCTGACAGTGCCGTTCTAGTTGTCGTGTCTTCCTGACGGCGGAAGGGGTGCGTCTTGACTACAGCTTCTCTCTGGGGTAGCCATCATTGTCCTTGTGATGAAGTCCTTCTGCCAGATGGGTCGTAGCTTTTTCGATAGATTCGACCAGGTTTGAGGAATCGTCCAGGTGAGGGAGCCGCCGGCCTGCGATCTCTGTTTGTTTATCCATCTTTTAAGGGGGTCGTGGTGGATTGTAACAATGAAATGGGACTTTTTTTTTAATGTAAATTTGCTTTTAAAAGTCATTCTGGTGAGAATTCCTGCCCTTAGGCTTCTCGTTATCTCGAGGTGACCAGATCATGTTAGGTGTACTGGTGTGTTGCCCTGCTGAAAGCTGGTCTTGGTGAGGTTCCTCCACTACTGAAAGGCTAGTCTTGGTGAGGTTCCTCCTTCTCTGCTAAAGGGTTGGTCTTGGTGAGGTTCCTCACCTGCTGAAGGGCTGGTCTTGGTGAGATTCCTCCTATGGTGAAGGGCTGGTCGTGGTGAGGTTCCTTCCCTGCTGAAGGGCTGGTCTTGGTGAGGTTCCTCCTCTGCTTAAGGGCTGGTCTTGGTGAGGTTCCTCCTCTGCTGAAGGGTCGGTCTTGGTGAGGTTCCTTCCCTGCTGAAGGGCTGGTCATGGTGAGGTTCCTTCTCTGCTGAAGGGCTGGTCTTGGTGAGGTTCCTTCCCTGCTGAAGGGCTGGTCTTGGTAAGGTTCCTCCTCTGCTGAAGGGCTGGTCTTGGTGAGGTTCCTCCTCTGCTGAAGGGCTCGTCATGGTGAGCTCGTCCTCTTTAAATGTTCGAGCGGTGGGGTCGTCCTGCTCGAGGTCTCGTTGTGGCTGAGTCGTACTACTCTAGGTCTCTTTGTGGTGAAGTCGTCCCACTCGTGGTCTCGTTATGTGGACTCGTCCTGTTTGAGGATATGTCTTATGTTTGCATGGTCGTCCTGGCGGGATGATGGCGATGGGGTCGTCCCAGATGGATGATGGTGGTGAGGTCGTCATGGTTCTCATGTTCTGGCTACACCTGTGGTTGGTTCCACATTCGACTGTACCTGTGAGTTGGCTACAGACAGCCCTGTGAGCTGGCTGGAGCCGCAGCCAACCCCTGTGAGCGGAGGCTATGTTCTTGGGCTCCCCACATCGCTTCTGTGGACTGTAGACTTAATAAAAATGGTTGATACACTCGGCTATTCCTGTAGTAGTCTGTCTGCGCCTCTAACCAGAAACCCTCGCTTGGCTATACCTGTGGTTAGGACACGCCTTTGGACAGGGTACATGTCAAACCTCACCCCTTCGGGTGGTTGGAAGTACGGCTGAAACATTCAGTTAAAACGCAAGGGACCGTCTGTTCGTAGTGCCCGAAGATGACGGCCACCAGCTGGTTGGAAGGCGGTGGCCTGAGTCAGTTAAGGCTTTTCGGGCCACTGGCAGTACAAAGCCGCCTCTCCCAGCGGTGGAAGACAGCCAAGTGTAACGCGTCTCTAATAACATGTCATGTCACAAGTCAAACATCATCGGACGAGAAAATTATGAAATGATTTTAAAAAACAGATGATTTTAATGAAAATATTTTTCTCGCAAATGCTTAAAATTTTAGGGCTTTATGATAAAAGGAAAGCCTGACAGTTGAAGCCCGACTGAGAGATGAAACCTCCAGCATTAAGGAAGTAGGAATAGTTTGCAATTATCGTTGCTAAAGGATAATACAACCCAGAAGATATTACGGGGTCAGTACCACCTGAAGGGAAGTAAGTACTCTCCCTCGAGACAGCACAGGATCAGCACCAACTGGAGGGAAGTATGAGCTATGAGGGTCAGAAGCACCTCAGCACACAGCCTAAAGGACAGCATGGAGTCAACATCATCTGGAGGGAACACAGAACACGGGAATAGAGAATGTTTTGGGTGGTATGAAATTCATTTCACGTATCGTTACGTGGTGTGGGGTAAGCTGCAGATACCTCAAAAACAATATTTTTTTTTCACTTCATGAAGAAATGAAAAGTTAAGAGTCGAAGTTCTTAGATTATTAAATAAATTTTCAGTAAGACAACCTCCCTCGATATCTTCAAGAAGTAAATCTCTTCCTGCTGCAATTATAAAATAAAAGGCGGGACGACACACTGTGTCCAGAACCCAGAGTCTCTTGCTGGGATTATATATTAAATGGTTCGTCTTCCACTGACACTCCTGGTCGTGTTAGGGAGAGTGTGTTCTGGTTGACGCTTCTGGTCGTGATGGGTAGAGTGTGTTTTGGCTAATATGCCTGATCGTGTTGGGAGAGTGTGTTCTGGCTGACACTCCTGGTCGTGTTGGGGAGAGTGTGTTCTGGCTAATATTCCTGGTCTTGTTGGGTAGAGCGTGTTTTGGGTAATATTCCTGTTCGTGCTGGGTAGAGTGTGTTTTAGCTAATATTCCTGGTCGTGTTCGGTAGAGTGTGTTCTGGTTGACGCTTCTGGTGGTGTTGGGTAGAGTGTGTTTTGGCTAATATTGCTGGTCGTGTTGGGGAGAGTGTGTTTTAGCTTAGATTCATGGTCGTGTTGGGTAGAGTGTGTTTTGGCTAATATGCCTAGTCGTGTGGGGTAGAGTGTGTATTGGCTAATATTCCTGGTCGTGTTTGGGTAGAGTGTGTTCTGGTTGACGCTTCTGGTGATGTTGGGTAGAGTGTGTATTGGCTTATATTCCTGATCGTGTTTGGGTAGAGTGTGTTCTGGTTGACGCTTCTGATGGTGTTGGGTAGAGTGTGTTTTGGCTATTATTCCTGGTCGTATTGGGTAGAGTGTGTTCTGGTTGACGCTTCTGGCGCTGTTGGGTCGAGTGTGTTTTGCCTAATATTCCTGGTCGTATTGGGTAGAATGTGTTCTGGCTGACACTTCTGGTCGTGTTGGTAGAGTGTGTTCTGGCTGACACTCCTGGTCGTGTTGGGTAGAGTGTGTTCTGGCTGACACACCTGGTCGTGTTGGGGAGAGTGTGTAGCTGACACCGTCGTCCACCACTGCCTCGAACCCTGACCTTCACAGCACACGAGGAACTTCCTTCTCACAATACCCCAAAAGATCTACATCCTGACCCTTAGGCCAAAGATTTTAAATGTCGTTTGTGTGTGTGTGAGAGAGAGAGAGAGAGAGAGAGAGAGAGAGAGAGCAGGCGAGTCAATTTTGGCATGACTTAAATGTGTAAACAAACATATGGTATACTTACCCAAGAAGGCCTTATGGATTGGCTTGACTTTTGGGAAGAGGTTGTGGTACACGCACGGATCTGCAAAAAATAACATAGGCTGCGTCAATGACCTGCATCAATAACCAGCATCATTAATAACCAACATTAATAACCAAAATCAGTAATTAACATATCAGTAACCAGCATAGATTACCAACATCATTATGGCTCTCTAGATTACATTGATGTTTCCTCCTTCACGACGTTTTTCCACGGTCATTCATTTACAATTTTTTGTCGTTTGGTTGATTTCCTGTTTTTCACTGGATGATTTCATGGGATGTTGATATGTATATCACAAAGAAAAGGAAATTAGATATTGCGTACATGATCATTATAACCTTAACCCTTGGTCTTCAGGTTGTAATTAACATGACAACGAGAGTAATTAATTCAACAGCATATTACCTTGAATTCCACTCGCTTCCTCCCCTCCTAGTGCTTTAATGAAGTGTGAAGGTCGCGGACGACGGGCAGAACCCTGTGGACCACCGTCCGTGGTTCTCGTCACGGATGAAAGACCCTGGGGACCACCGTCCGTGGTTCTCGTTTAGGGCGGCAGGGCCTTGGACACCACCATAGTCCGTGGTTCTTCTCATGGAAAGCTAGCCGGGGACGCCAATGTCCGTTGTTCTCATCACGGACGGCATGGCTTGGTGACCGCCGTCTATGGTTCTTGTCACGGATGGCAGGGCGCTTCCTACCACGAACCACCATTAAATGCGTTAAACCCGCTTCATTATGAGTGTAATATGTTTGCGTCTGAAGCACGACACAGGTATAACAAAATAACTCAAGCTGGGCTTAGAGTCCACTTTCTCTGGGTTCCATTCCATTTTGGGCTTAGAATGCACGATAAAGCTGATGAACTGGCTCAAAACATCTGCCTTGAAGGATGAAGTTGATTACCCCCTGGGTCTGCCTGCGAGTAGCTTTAAAACCATCATTCGGAAAAACGTACAAATTCTTTTCGACTTTGGGAGTAGTGAAATTAATACAAGCAAGTCCATTTACCACCACAGTATCATGCAAGAACAGCCATATATATACACACAGTTCCACCAACAGGATTAACAGACACCTCGATGTTGTTGTTGCCCGACTAAGGCTGGCTAGGCTATAGGTACCCATGGGAGTTTTCCCCTCCTGTTGACAGTGAACAGACCAAACATAAATTTTGCCAACAAAGTAATGCTCACACCTTGGAGCATTACATACTTGACTGTTGTAAAATCAGTGAGTTCAGAGATGATCCTTGCCAAACATTACAAGATACGTACAAACATTTCATCCATAACAGTGTTGTACCTATGGTACTTGACAACTAACATAAATTTGCTTATTGTAAATAGTTCTTTTCTTATTCATCTAGATACGTAATCCGATCACTGTTTTTCAACTATTGTAAACTTCACTTACCATGTAATTTGCCAAATCATTCGTTGTGTTCCCCAAACCATGACAACATTTTTCTCACTATGTAACCTGTGATATAGTTCGGTCACTAAGGCCCCACCAGTCCCTGTACCTTTTGTGCACGCTGTATCCTTTTGCGCCACCGCCCACGGGAAGGATAGGAGTGCACAATTAAATAGCCGCAATTGCGCCAAAAATGAAAAAGAATCATATCACGATGGATTTGTTTCTATATTCGTCTGTTCTATTTTTGTATCAAAGTCACAGATGGTATACGGTGGTCGGGAGACATCCCTCGTTCCCCTACCCTCACATCGCGCACTAACCTATCGACCACACCTGGTAATTCTAAAAGTACCCTGACGAGAATCGGGTCAATTCGTATATCTTAGTTCTAGTGCAGCAGCTACCCATTTTAAGTTTGCCAGGGATAGCAGGATAACTGCGTCGTGTGTGACGGCGAACACACACAGTAATATATTTGTTATTTCTTTTTCTCCGTGTGTGTATATATAGAGACCCATAAAGAGGATTTGCCGCTTTTCCCTTTATCCTTGCGTTTCATACGACCGCTCACAAAGAGGATAGAGTTAGACTAGGGTGAGGCCTTCAGCCCATCCCGTTATATCAGTCTCGTGTCCATTTCGTCAACCTTTTAAGGCAGTAGTAGGTCAGCTGTGGGCACGAAGGAACAAGCCATGGGTCTGATGGCCTGGTTATTTCATTGTAAGAACATCAATGCCTCTGCCACACCTCTTCAGCCGATTCACTGGCAATGGCTTCCTTCGGCTCGTCAGCCTCTTCTTCAGTCTTTCATGTAGGCAGAATTTTTCAGTCATTTTGGCTAGCTGGGAAGTAATGATGCGAGATAATGGTTAGGCATCTTCTCTCCCTTATATATATATATATAGTAAAACTCCATCAGCACTGTCGTAGTTATATAGAATCTTATTTATCAATTCCTGCTCACCTTACAATCATGGTGACTCAACTGGGGATGAAAGGTGGGGACATGAAGAGCGAGTGAGAAGGTGGGACTCGAGGGGTATGAACGCTAATGTATGTATATCTGCAGAGGAGGATACACTAGAGGATGAGTTCCCAGGTCTTCCCCCCTCCCCGTCCCCCAAGTCTTGGTCCGCTAGACGATGATGAGAAGGAGGGATTAGAACCCTTAATCCCATCTGTCCTGGGGACACGGAGAGAGGAACGGGATGGAGAGGTTCAGAGGGACCCACTGGTTAAATGGATTTTCAGGTCCTTTTTGCTGGCCTTTGCAGGCGGGCTAGCGTCAGTACCATGGCCCCCGTGCAACTAACACTTCTTTTACATTTTTCCAGCCCGTGAATCTTGCCGCGGTCATGTATCATCTCATGGTCCACCCACAACAGAAATCGAAGCTACAGCAGGAACACTGCCCCCAGAACGTAATTAGCCCTTTTCTCGACGTACTTTTTCATGGTCAGTTGCATACAGCCACGCACCTTTTACAACCCTGGGATCCTCAACCTCAATGCTGACTTGGTATTCTCCTGACGTACGCAGTTTCATATTTACATATATAAACAACGTATTATATTACGCTGAAGGAAATACTCAGTTAATTCTTGCACTGGGTACAACCCCAGGGTTGTAAAAGGTGCGTGGTTGTATGCAAATGTAAATGTGAATGGGGTTGAAGATAAGAGACAAATCGATCAATAAAAACAAAACTAGGCAAATACTTGAATGATAATCTCTCCCGAAAGGCACAACGCCAGCCTCTTGAAACATTTCGCCCTACGACTAACAGGGCTGACCACACCGCCCTGAGACCTGCCAACAACAGTGGAATAATTTCTGCGTTTGTACCCTGTATGTTGTGAGGGTAGAAGGGCAGCAAATCTGCCCCAAGGGAACTGGGCGTCAGTGGCCTTTGCCAGCCTGAAGCATTGCAGTTGGGGACCTCCAGATATATAGATATATATATATATATATGGTTAATACTCATGGAAGGTGCTGCCTGTTTGAATCTGCTTACCACCATGGAAATGTGATTAAAGTTGAGGGTGACAGG
>JAUUDW010642639.1:0-10875 GCA_032361385.1 Panulirus guttatus
CTCCCAAACTCACAACATAGCAATCTCTCTCTCTCTCTCTCTCTCTCTCTCTCTCTCTCTCTCTCTCTCTCTCTCTCATCCATAGTCCAAAGAACCACACACTCACACACATTAGAGAAGTCTGTGCGTATGTTCAGAGACCACTAATCAGAGTTGGCTTAGACACACACACACACACACACACACCTATACATACTCCTGCTGGAGGGGCAATAATTGATAATCCTCTCCCTGAAGAAAATGACTGTCTCTTGCTCCTCTTCGTCAACAGCGTCAAGCAAGACAGAGAGAAGATGGCTGGCGTAGCTGCTCGGCCGACCTTATGGCTACTAATAGTTTTCCCTCATCTGTTAACGAAGCTTTGAACAGACTGAGTCGGGCAGGGTCCTCTCAACAGGGACGATGAGGCGTGTGTGTGTGTGTGTGTGTGTGTGTGTGTGTGTGTGTGTGTGTGTGTGTGTTGTGGGCTGGTGGAGCCGACGATAGCTGGAGAGCCACTATAGACCCAGGGGTCGCGTCACGTCGCCTCGTTCACAGTGACCCCCCTACGGGCGTGGGCAGGCGGGCGTGGGCGTGGGTAGGGGAGAGGGGGCGTGTTGGGCGACACTGCAGCAGCAACAGCAGCAGCAGCGCCTGGACTGTAGGGCGTGACGGAAGTGTGGGCGTCGAGGTGCGGTGGGTGGGACGGGACAGTGGGCGTGACGCCGTAACCCGAGTGCGAGGAAAAAAGTCTAATTACACGTATAGTGTGACGACGGGGCAATCCGGTGGTGGTGGTGGAGAGTGCACAATGAACAGCTGTCTAGTAACTCTGCTAACAATTGTTAATCTGTTTTAGAGTGATCAGATGAACAAGTGGAAAAACAAAAACAAGAGAAATTAATGACAGGAACACCGAGAAATGAGAAATGGCTAGCCATGAAATCTCAAACAATAATGTTAAACATTATGTTTAGTATTTTCGTTTGTTCACAAAAGTTCGTTTGTCAAAGCGTACATTGGATGGAGACGTTCTTAGACCCACATGGGTAGGATGAAGACTCATGTGGAGGGTCAAAGTCTCGAAATGGGTACAGGAAAACAAACATTCAGCATCAATAAGTATTTAGGAATTAAATGGGGCTAGAGAGGCGACTGCATCCTCTTCACACCCGCAGCCAGCCGTCATGGACATCATGTGTGTAACCTCGTTGGTGAAAACATAGCCACTCGATCTCTACGTGGAAAAAGTGATCATCATCTCTTTTTTTATACATATATACAGCGACTGACATGGCACGGGCCAAGCGTGCCACCCAGTCGAGGCCAACTTTTGTGAAAAGAAAACAAGCTTATGAGAGAGAGAGAGGAAAAAATATATAAGCTTAATCAGGGATGTGCAGGTGTTTATAGACTTCATTCTCAAAGTTAGAAAGGTTATGGGAAGAGGCGAAAGGCGAAAGAAAGAAGGGGGAATTCCACCGGCAACTCAAAGGTGGGCCGTTTTGATAACTGCTTCTTTCCCAACACGTCGAAGCTTTGGAACTCTGTACCTTCTCATGTCTTTCCCATTTACTATGACCTGACAGGTCTTTCACTTCCTCAAAAATTCGTAAATACTTTCCCTTGTCTTTTCTTTTTCCGTTTCATAATTCTCTCCATATTTCAATTGGGGCCCGGCCTTGATGTGGATTTCTGTCTGTGACTGGAGCCTTCAGCATAAGAAAAAAACTAAGATGTTCAAGACAAGAAGGATGAATGATAAGAAAGAGAGAGTTAGTGTCGGTATATTTGGAAAAAAAATGAAAGAAGTAGCCTTAAAGGTTACTTCTTTTATCTTTCAGGGACTAGTATCTCCAAGATCGTTCGTGACCTGCGAGGCACAAGAGAAAATAATCAGGAAGCAAATAAGACGATTTCATGACCGGCACAACCTAGTTATGGGAGGAAGCCTACACGAATTTTGAAAGAAGATATCTTACATTATTAATCTATTGGATTTCTGTGGGTATCGTCACAGAAAATAGGCATGGGTGGGTGGATTGTCTATTCTTGGATTGCCAGAGGGCATCCAGTACTGTCCCTCGGGTTAATCATCATAGATGATGTCAGATAAAAGCTACATAAATGGACTGACAACTGTCAAACTGAGAAGGAACAAAGCACACATGTTAGGGAAACCTTCTCAATCCGGGCTAGTGTGTCATAAGGTGGGTTCCTCAAGGCCCGGTGCTGGAACCACTGGCATTTTCAATCGACGTACGTAAATGCTTTGGCAGACGAAGCAGAATCCTTTCCGAATGTGTTTGCTGATGATGTAATGATCATGGAAGAAATGCGATGTAAGAATTATACTCTAAGAAGGAGATTGAAGACTGGCACCACACCAAACTATTATACCTTGGCCAACGTTAAGATTACCTGCAGGTAGTACACGAGAACGGGAGGCTTAGTTAGAGACACGTGGCGTGTAATTGCACGTAGCTGGAAAACAGCGAAGCAGTTCAGCCTCCATACCTAAGGAGCTTCATAGAACCGGTATAAATGCTTCCAGAGAACTCAAGAAGAAAAGGACAATAACTGAATTGACAGAGGGACATGATAGTTCTCCGTCTGTTCTTTTAAACGCTAGATAAGAACCCAGAACAAGAAGATATAACTGGAAGTTAGAGGCAAGAGAACTAAGTGTACGGAGTGACGTGAGGACCCAACCAAATGTTCATCAGTGGTGCTGATGAACTCGTAGAACAAGCTAAGCCGCGAGGAAGAACACGCCAGCGGCATGGCAAGATTCGAAGGAATAAATGATAAATAAAGCAAGGATAACTGGAGGGCCCACATTAGTATGTCTCTCTCTCTCTCTCTCTCTCTCTCTCTCTCAATAACGCAATGGAGAAGCCATTTGGACGAGGCTGTGTCAACGTCACGCGGAAGTAGTAGCATCACCAAGGACCTTCCCACCTTTAAAGAGACCCCACCTTACCTCCTGCGCAGCCTCGGAGCTGAGTAGGTAAACGCCATATGTGGTGATGGAGGCAGGTACACTCCCTCTCTGTCCACCACTGTTTATATTTTTGGGCTATGGTAACCAACCACCTGCTCAGCTGACACCTCGGGCCCATATGTCCTTGGCCCATGACGTCAGAGGTCACTTGGCCCCGTCACGTGTTGTTTACCTAGCCACTGTGGTGGTGGGCACCCCTTCTGGAAGTAATTAACTCTGGGACTTGATTGATTTATATCCTATGCGAGTTCTCTTTCCATCTTCGTTTTATATGAGTATGACCAAAAAATATTCTTACCCATTTTCTTTAACTCGAATTTATCATCAATCGGTATTGACATTATCTTTTATCTTTATTCCTCTATAACATTGTTATGGTTATGACTGTGTGGTTAATATGTGGCTGTGTATGTCCAGGTCCTCCAGCCTGAAAGCCTTGGGGCCCCCGGGTTAAGATAAGGGTTGGCTACCTATGCGTCAGACGAAGGCCAGCCTAACCTTGCCCTTACAATGCTTAAGGTCAAGGGCTGGATATATGCATATACATGTGCGTGAGTCTACGAACCACGTAATATATGGGTACCCCTTATCGTTAAATGGCGAGACACCTGAAATTCTGAGATTTGCTGTCAATGGAAGATGAGACTGTGGAGAAAACTGTTCGTTTATGTAATAAATCACATTTGT
This sequence comes from Panulirus guttatus, assembly GCA_032361385.1. Taxonomy (NCBI): domain Eukaryota; kingdom Metazoa; phylum Arthropoda; class Malacostraca; order Decapoda; family Palinuridae; genus Panulirus; species Panulirus guttatus. The sequence continues at coordinate 3,671 of JAUUDW010642639.1, forward strand.
AAAGTCTAATGTTATAATCATAATGCTAAAAGAATCTGATGAATACTAATAGCGACTTCTGTAATCCTTTCTGTGCTACAGAATACAGAATTAGCATAGCAGGCATAAATAAACTAGTATGTGATAGCAGCAGAAACGAAAGTATATATATATATATATGTATATATGCAGAAAAACACAATGAACCCTTGACTTCATGATTGTAGCAGAAACACAAGTAGGAGAGGAAATCACGAGAATCCTAAGCGCTTTCGTGTATTTACCATATCTTCAGAAGACTAGTTACAGAGTGAGAAAGCTTTGGAACTCTCTCTCTACCTTCTCGTGTCTTTCCCAGTAACTACGACCTGGCTCATTTCAAAAGAAAGGTCTTTCACTTTCTCAAAAATTCATAAATACTTTCCTTGTCTTTTTTTTCACCCTCTCTCAATTCTCTCAATATTTCAATTAGGGCCTGGCCTTGATGTGGACTTTTGTCCATGACTGGAGCCTTGAACATATATTGAAAGTTCTCCTAATTTGAGTGCTGGACAACAATCTGTTATTTAGTATACTAAAGGAAAAAGACTAATGAAATATAAAAATGCTTGAAAATTAATTACAACTCAGTGTGAAATGTGGGGTTGATGGTCACTGATGATTTTTGTCATTCTGGGTGGTAGAGAGGCTACTGCAGTGATCAGGCTTTGTTCCAGGTTTACATTTAGGTTGTTTCTCTGTTTTGACATGATAACGCTCATTGTAGAGAAAGATGCTTCACAAAGATAGGTAGGCCCAAAGGGCAGAAGGTTTTCCAAAGCCTTCTTTCCTAGGTCAGGGTGCTCCTTCTTTACACAGCTCCAAAACTGTGTGAGGACTGAACTTTCATATATCAGTTTGAGCCATGGTCTGAACACTCTTCTAACAGTACTTCCTGAAGGCAGATAGGAAGCTTCTTCATATTATTTTCAGATAGGAGGAATAGATTTCTAACCCAATCCAGCTGTACAGATCTCTCATATATGTCAAGAAAGTAAGACTTAAAAGCACAGATAAGGATGGTCAAATGTTCCATTATAACTGGTTTCACAGTCAGTCTCTCATTGTGACTGGAAAAATAAGCATCTGACAGAGGAAAACACGTAAAATTTCCCTCTTAGCATATCTCCTTCCTCAACTCTATTTTCTTTTGAAAAGCACCAACTTTATCATATGATTTGGGAGAATGTTTGTATCAAACTTATTCAGGTTACTGAATATGTCTCAAAGATATGCTAGAAGTGCAAGCCAAATAGTGTTTTCAAAAAATGTGGCAAAAGGAGGTACGTGTTCTGATGAAAAGGAGCCTACCTCATCTCGCAACTCGAATAACCTGGCGAGTACCCTCCCTTTCGACAGCCAGCGCACCTCTGTGTTCAGTAATATCTCTGAGTGCTCGGACCCTATGCTTTCACACAGTCTGTGAAACAGACAAGCATTAAGTGGCCTTGACTTTATAAAGTTGATTACTTTGACGCTATCATTCAAAATCCCATGCAATCCTGAACTCGTTTTTTTTTGGATGCTAATGATTCTCTGTGAATGATGCAATGAGTCCACACCACATCAGGATTTTCCTTCTTAATCCATGCAACGAGACCTTTCACTTTCCCGGTCATGGATGCAGCAGTGTCTGTACATACGCTAATGGAAGATTTCCAACTAAGCTCTTGTTCAGAGAAGAACTGATTAATGATATTGGAAATGACTTCCCCAGTTGTTCCTTTTAATTTTTTGCAAAAAAGTACATGTTCATTTATATCATCTCTATCAATGTATCTCACAAATGAGACAAGTTGAGCCTGTTAACTGACGCCAGTTGATTTGTCAAGATGAAGTGAAAAAGACTGGCTTGTTTTCAGCTTATTCATAACTTGATCAATAATATCTGTGCTCATTTCATTTTCCCTTTGAGAAATAGTGTGGTGTGACAAAGGAACATCCTTTAGTTGGTCTGCTGCCTTTTTATCTAGTATTTTATTCTGCCATCACAACTGCAGCTGGCAATATCAGTTTTTCAGCTATATCAAATGGCTTTTTAGCTTTAGCAACTAATAAAGATACAGCTAAGGATGCTTCCATAACTTTTCTTGATGTTGTGGAGGCTTTCTTAATTGTTGTCTGGGGACATTTAAAATCAGAAAACTTTCTTTTAAAAAATTCTGCCGGTTTACCAATATGACACTAATGCTTTTTGTTAAGGTGATGTTGGGAGGTGAGCTGGTTTCATGTTACTGTTGGCCAATTCCTCCCCACAAAAGAAGCACAAAGCTTCTGGAGGATCAAAATTCATAGAAGCAAATCCAAAAAGCACATAATCTTCCTTGTATTGCCAATATTTGGGTATCTGTTTTCTTTCTCTCCACAGATACTTGATTTTGTACACTAGCATTGCTGCTACAGCTGCTACAGGTATCACGTTTTGATCATCTATCCATATTTCTTGCTGTTAAAGATTTAACTGTGTTTGTAAGCTTACATGTGAATTTGAAAAGAGGTTCACACTTTCATTTCTAAGATGAAATTGAGCAAGTGTGACTCAAGCGAGGAGTTCAGCGTTGTTCCCATACGCGTCCTGTCACATTTCCTCCCCCTCCCCCATGCTCCCATCTCCCCTCAATTTCTTTCTCGTTCATTTTAATTCTTACTCTGTTGTCTTGTCATTCACTTAAGTTAGAAACTGCATAAGTGTTGTGGTTATTCAATTATTCTACATTTGTAAACAATCACCCATGCACACATACACATGCTCAGTAAAGTTACTGATCCAAAATGCCTTATGATCTGTATGTGATGCAGTTTGAAATAAAAATCATTATCTTCTCACGTTATGATCTTTATGTGATGCAGTTTGAAATAAAAAATCATTATCTTCTCATGTACCCCTTTGAACAATGCTGTGTACCCCCAAGGGTACACGTACTCCAGTTTGGACAACATTGTTTTAGACAATAGGAATATAATAATAATTTTGGACTGATGAATTTTTGCTGATGTAAACAGAAATCACACCCTCAGTTATTTGCTTTTAATTATGCTAATTCACAAGCTTGGGAAATTTAGTCAGCTTTATCAAGCATTATTTATCAGTTTTGCAGGTTCATCAGCATTTTCAAGCTTAATTTGTCAATTTTTCAGGTTCGCCTACAAAATGCTTTAAGCCAGCCAGTTCTACAAATTCGATGTGAGGAAGTTGCACGCATTCTGAATGAATCCACTAGCAAAGATGCAAATTTTATTCTTCGAACAGTTGTGGAAAGCATCTTTGGTTTAAATGGCCAAGTAGGATGGGGGCTGAGAACTGTAACACATTCTGCCTTGAGTAGGGAATTTGAACACCTACGAGCATTCTTGAGTGCATCTGGGCCACTTCTGTCTCTAACATATCGCCTAGCAAATGACCCATTCCTCATGTTTGAATTTCCAGTCGCATGGCTTCCAGTAAGTTGATATTCTCTTTGTTCTACTGTTAGTACTTTAGTATCCTGTGTACCTGATCATATTGTGTCTCCTTTTTATTCATGCAAGATTTTCACTGATATACAATTTTGAGCATATCCCATCAGATGACTCTGTGGAGACACCTATCAAAATGTGTACCATTGTCCTTTCACCTTATCTTTGGTGTATCTCTGTATCTGTTCCCATCTGTGTTGGCACTGATTTTATAGCAGATATTTAGTCACTTGGGTAAGTAATCTGATTAAAAAACATTCAGTCCTTTAAATACCATTAAATTGATTGGGTTATGAAAAAGTGTAACTCACAACATGTACCTAATGCTCTTCTATCTATCTATATATATCTCTAATGCCCATTCCCTCTGGAAACTCCCATCATGAGGGTGGCCATGGCAAAATAGTCTCCACTTATCCTTGTCCTCACATGCCTCCCTTGCATACACCGTTCCATGAATTCTTCCACCGTTTTTCTCCCTCCAGTTTTCTTCCACTTTCTGTGCCCAAGTCACCAGTGGTCTTCCTCTTACACCAACCCCTTTAATTGTACTAACATACATTCTCCTTGTAAACCCCCAGTCTTACATTCTATCACATCCCAAACCACCTCAAAGTATTACTTTTCACCCACTCTACCACTCCACAATTCATTCCCTTTGCATTTTTTGCAATGCCACATTTCTCATACACCCTTCCTTTCTCTTTTCATTCCATCTAGTCATACGAAATGCTCATCTCATAGAGCTTATTTCCATAGCCTGGATTCTTGACCCCTGCAACTCATTCCAGGTCCATGTTTTAGCTACACAGTTCAGGGTTAGGAAGACTATGGTGTCCCTTAATCCTCTCTTCACTTCCATACTTACACTAATATCCTTTATTATTCTGTTAAGGGACCCAGTGACTCTTCTGCCTTGTACTGCTGCCTCCCTTATCTCTCCCTCCGTATTACCAACCTTACCCAAGACAGCTCCTAAATACTTAAATTCTGTCACCTCCTCTAGTCTCTCCCCCAATAACAGCTTCTGAATACTTAAATTTTGTCACCTCTTGTCTCTCTCTCTCTCTCTCTCTCTCTCTCTCTCCCCCCATATCCAAAACACAGTTTAGTACACTTCTTTCTATCTATATGGTTTTGCAAAATCTATACTTTCACTCTTTTACCTTTCAAACACCATTACTTTACTTTCACTTGCATTTACCTTCAATCACCTATGCTCACTCACATCATAAAACACACGTACAACCTTCTGTAACTCTTGTTTACTCTCGGCAAACTGCACAGTATCATACCCAAACAGGGGTGCCACTAGCCACCATATCTCGCCGCCACACATCATCTCTGCACCCCCTATTCCTAGTTTTGCCTTCATCTCTCTTATTACTCCATCCACATGTATATATAAAAGCCTCATCCCCACTTGTATACCAAAACTTTCTCTCAACTCTCCATTCCATCCACTCTTACACATGCATTTGCCTCTCTGTAGAAGGCTTTCACAACATCTAATAGTTGTCCCCTACCTTTATATTCCATAAAGCATCCCACTTTACTCTGTCATACACTGTCACCAGATCCATAAAAACTGCAGACAACTTCTCACTTTTTGCTAAATACTTTTCTATGGTCATCTTTACCACAAAAATCTGATTTACACATCCCCCACCTTTCCTAAAAACCCCTTGCTTCTCACTTATTCTGCATTCAGTCACTTCCATCACTCTGTTAATCAGTGTCCTTGGATACACTTTTCCTGGTATACGTAACAGACCTATTCCCCTATAATTGCTACATACATCCTTAGCCCCTTTTCCTTTGAATAAAGGAACAATAATAGCTTTCTCCCAGTCCTCAAGCACAACCTTCTGTTTTCATGCTGAATTACATATCAGATGCTTCCACTACATCACACTTTCTCCATACTGCAGCATTTCAGCTGTAATCCCATCCAGTCCAGGTGCCTCTCTTACCTTCACCCTCATTATTGCCCTTGTTACCTCCAAGTTTGCTGTAGACCCTTGTACTTGTATCCTCTTCCTTCCATCCTCCATACCCATGCGTGTAACAACTGCTACCTCCCCTTCTTCCAAATTTTTCAGTTCTTCAAAATACTCTTTCCATCTTCCTGTCACTTCCTTCTTTGATTCAGCAATTCCCTTTCTTACTTCTCACATTAACATTGCCAGTCTTACATTTACCTCATCTCAATCTTACATTTACCTCATCTCTTTCCTTTTCACTTCCTTCCAGTATAATTTCTAATTTTCCAAAACTTTTCTCTCATCTTTCTTCCAAAATCTTCATCTACTCCCTTTTTGCTTTCCTCAGTCAGCTTCTTAACATTCAGCTTACACATTTTGTATTATTCCCTCCTTTGCTGAACTTCCACTAGTACATTCCTTTCAAGCAATCTTCCATATGTTTTTTTTTTCTCTTCCACAGTATTTCTAATCTCTTCCATCCACCATGCACTCCCCTTTCTCTTTTTATTCCTATATCTCACAGCCTTGTATCCAACTACTGGTTGTACATCCCTTAATAGTATTTCTCTGAACATTTTAAACACTTCATTTACACATTACTGCATCCCTACATTTACAATACTTCCATATAAGCTTTCAGTTACTTTCCTCTGATACTCCTCCCAGCATTTTTTTCTGAATCATCTTCTCGCTTGCCAACACTTTTACTTCTCCATTCTTCCTTACTCCACACCTCTATTCCTCCAAGGTCTTCATCCCCACAAGAACTGCAAAATGGTCAATCTTCAAAGAATCCTCTCATATCTCTAGCATCTAGCACAGCACTTCTCATTCTCGTCCTCTGCCATATAGTCATTCATAGCCTTTTGCTTTTCTCTTCTACCATTCCTCATCCATGTATACTTGTGGATCATCTGCTGAAAAAAGGTTTTCAAGGAATAAAACCCTTGCAGCACAGACATTCACATGATAACTTCCATTCTCATTTACTCCAGGCATTCCCCATTTATCAACTATCTTGCCAATTTCATCACATCCCACTTTCAGATTCAGATCACCCATTACAACCACATTTCTCTCATCCTCAAAACTGTTTATACAGTCATTCAAATTTCTCCAGAAACACCTCATTTCATCTGTACTTTGTACAGTGATCATATTCAAAGGTGCATGTACACATACCCATGCATACTTTGTAATTCCAGTCTTTCCTTTCACCCACACAATTCTTGATCCATTCCATCCATGCTTTGTAACACTGTCCCATACTCTTGGTGATAGCACAATTGCACATATTTTTTCTCTTCCCTGATAATTTTCATTCATTTCCATCCACCCCATTCTTCCATCCACGCCCTCCCATAACTTGTATTCTTCATTTTCATTTTCATTCCATGCACCTTGCCCAAGGATATGGGTTTCCACAATTCCACCAGCTCCCATCTTTTACTCTTCCCAGTCATCCCATTGACATCCAGTGCCATCACCCGCAGTTGCTCGTTTCTTTTGCTCCTCGGCATAACTTGTAGACTCCAGTGCAGCTTCTTAGCCTTTTGCCTCACCCTTGACAGGCCACTGGCAGAGGGTAACTCCAGCGCAGTGTTTCCAGAGGCAGTGGGGTGCCAAAATTGTCCAAAAATCTAAAAAGTCTCAGCACACCTTGGGTGTTTTTCTACATTTAGAAAGATTGCCCTAATGGAGTTAGGAAAAAAAAAAAAAAAAAAAAAAAAACTTAATTTCCACCCC
>JAUUDW010642671.1:0-10874 GCA_032361385.1 Panulirus guttatus
CTTCGTAAACTTCCGCCATAAGTTTACAGATTCGGCTCTGTCCTGTAAACCAAAGTTCTTAGAGCCAATCCTGACCCGTACTCCTAAGATTATAAATTACTTTCTGTATCGAAGATTACAAACAAGGTGACGATATTCTTATAGAATCTCTACCGATCTTTCCTTCAGTATGTTGTTGGTACCTAAGCGACAAATAAAAAGTGTTAGCACCAACACAGACCTCATATACAGCGGCGGCTACATCATCTACTCTGACACTGAGGTTAGAACTCCTCTAACTGACGCTGGACGATAGGTGTCCGAAGTCTTCGCCAGGTAAACCTTCCCTCTGGTGGCAGTAATCACACTCTGCCCATCTGAAGGTCTTTCGTTAACCTGGTGGCCTCCTCACTGCTGAGGGCTCCTTTCCCACATGTTTTAAGTCTGGTGGGAACCCATCTCCACATGCAACATTTCACTTGGTACTGATCTCAACGTCTGTCCACTTGAATCACAACGTTAAGAACTCGTATTCACTGTCATTCCTCGATTCGTATCTTCCTTTAGTAAAATATATGTTTAGATATTCCAGATATGTTTCCAGTGAAACGCGACTCCTCCATGGGTGCATATGACAGACCATGTAGTAACCTCCTGGTGCCCAATTTTCTCCAGGACACAATTGACCTGCTGGTGTCGACGTGCGGGCCCCGAGCTTCGTCAGTATATTCCTGACATATTCATAACGCTAAGGCTCAGGGATCGAGACTTATTAGCATATTACACACGTATATGCGTTAACAATCGGGGCCAGAGGTTCCTCAATGGGCTGCTGGTATACGCCTGTATAACCATTGAGGTTTGGAGACTAATATCTGGATTTGAAGGCAATTAACCGGACTACTGGCGTATGCAAATGTTAACACTTAGTACTGGCGGCGTGTCCGTTTGTTAGCGTTCAGTTCCAGAACACACAGCTCAAGCTGGCACTTCTGCGTGGTCTGGTTAGAGACGCGGAAACTCTGATTTCATTAGAATGATCCGAGGACTCGAAGCTCCGGGCCGCTGTGATGTAGGTCTGTACCCGGCTTCTAAGATCAATGTATTTGGATGAACAGACATTGAAGATTATTATTATTATTATTATTATTATTATTATTATTATTATTATTATTATTATCAATATTATTATTACTGCTAGTACTACTACTACTACTACTACTTCTACTGCTCTTGCTACTACTACTACTACTTGTACTACTACCATTGCTGTTACTAGTAACACTAGTTTTACTATTGCTGCTGCTATTATTATTTATCTTTTTTATTATTATTATCAATATTATTGATTTTATTATTGTTATTATTATTACTATCTTTATTATTAGTCTAGATAGTGAGATGAAGGGTGGTCAGTGAAGTGGTCCACAGTATGTGCCAACTGTTATTATCGTTGTACAAAACAAGAGAAATGAAATTATAATCAGCTGTTGTTTTACGACCGAGCCGGGATGTCGAGATACCGTCACACATGGAAAGTGAAAAATAAAAAGATATTTGCCTTTGATATATTACGACCGTTCTCTCTCGTGAGTTGCTGTCTGACACGTGTGAAACAACAAGGAATTCCGGAAAGAATAACAACAAAAGCAGATGATATTCGCCACCTTGGGTGATACAAATGTGGGAAAAGAAAGACGCAGAAGAAGGAAAGCTGGTGAATACCTGGTGAAGTCTTCGGGGTCTTTTACCCCCACACAGGCCGAGCGCAAGATGGGAACCATACCTTCTAGGATTTCCCACGGACAGCTGATTATGGACGTCTTCAGTCTGCGCTCCGGGTAGTATAGCCTCAGAGATTCCAGACGTTCTCAATAATTTAGTTCCTTTACCACATTAGTGCAGGCTGTGAATGATCTCTGAACACTTTATACCGATTTTGTCCACCTTGTAGAGTGATGTTAGAACACAATGATAATTAGTCTGTAAAAGAATTCGCCTCTTGAATGATATCACCACTGGTTTTTCTTCTCCTGTCTTAAAAGTCTGCAGAAGCACAGTCGAGATGAAATGAAGAAGAGTGGTCGATGATTGACAGGAGAAGGAAGCAATGCCTGAGTGGTCAGAAAACGATTATTCCAGGAGGTCAAGTTGGGTGGGGACGTCTGCCCCAGCTGCCCTAGACTACTCACAACACCTCCGCGCTGCCCCTGTCGACAACTGCGACAGAAGTATAGTCACCCACGACCAGTCAGCAAGCGGGGTCGTATTTAAGGTCGTTTACATTATTCCCAGACTCGCCGGCCGGGTCTGAGAAAAGCGTGTTTACGGCCCCGTGCGAAATGGAAGTCAATTTTATCACCGGAATATCGATCAAGTCGCGACTGACCGCTTGCATGCTCGTATTGTGGAGGCCTTAAAGCCCAGGATTTATGTTTGTTCCTTGGGGCGTAAAGACTGAGAAAGGCAGTATGAGAAACGACTCTTGTGTCGCATATCATGCCCGGCGAGGGCCACTTTCTTCAGCTGACGCCGATACACTGTCTGCGTTCCGGTCTTTACGGAAAAAAAATGATTTGGTTTGGCTCTGAAACTGAACCTTGGTGACTGCTGGAAAACTCCCCTTTTGTACAGGTTTGTTAAATGCTATATATATGTTCTTTTGTTGGGCTGATGTGGTACTTATGGATTTCGTCTTGTAGCGTCAGTATTCCTTATTCATCGCCTCTCTACAGAAGGCGTAGTTGGGTAATAGGAATGCCAAGTCAAGGGAGGACTGTCACGTTCTCCTCCTGTCGTAACAGAGCCGATATGACAGTCTATAGCCTTAGGGAGGAATCTTTCCATTCATCGCTGCAGAATAAAGCCCTCCAGCTTTATCGCTTTACGTCTGTTAATTCGTTTGTATATTATATAAAAGAAATATGAACTGTTTCATGGGACGCTCCACCAGCAAGGAGGATAATCACAAACGCTCTTGCTGATGATGTAAGTAATCTCTCAGATTCGGTCGTCAAGCATGAACCTGAATGGAAAGTGCTTTCGTGTTAAGGTGTTGCGTCCAGTGCTAAGTTTTATAACACTGGACCACGACAGACTTAACAGACAAGCATCGGTATGTCATCGGAGCCTCATTGACAGAGTAACCTGTTAATTTTATGATAAGATGGCGTATCAAATAACTGTTAAAGTGAAATATGTAATAATAAATTCGATCAGATATCCGTTTACATGGGATGATTTATGTAATAAGCAGCTGATAAACTTTAGGTATATCTGGAACGCTAGAAGAGCCCTTGAGGGCTTACCTGTATACCTGTATTTCTTAGTCTACAATTACTGTCTCATTCTTCGCTATAAGCTGCCTGGGTCCAGCCTGGTCAGTGGGGTTGGAAGACCCCCGTAGACCTCACCAGATGCTGATTTCACCAGGAATGCCTGTATACCGACTGGTGTCTGGATTATGACGTATACCACAGTAAAGGTTACCAGTCTCCTTTGCATGTATTGCTGGTTTGTACATAACTCTCCCACATACTTAACTGAACGTGGATGGATGTGTGCAGAAAACAAGGTACGAATTAGAATTGTTGTGTATTCTCTGCATCTGTCTTTTCAAGAAAGTAGATAAGATTGCCTGATCTACTTCCTTTTCATTCTAGAGATGAACGCAACCAGCATCGGGTTTCGAACGCGGTTTCGAGTTGGCCTCGTAATATTCCGATTCTCTTTAGAGTCTGTACTGGGTATGCAGTCCGTGCGTCCTTCATGTCTCCTTCGTTATGAGGTCGAGTTAGTATTGCAGCAGCCACCCTTTGGCTGGAGTGAACTGCACCAGATTCACTTATTTGTTGAGGACTGTCAGGTGTTCCCCCTCGAGAGAATTTAGTATATGAGAAAAGTTGTTTTGATCACGTCAATAACTCTTGCTCATGATTTTTCAATATTGCTTCCAAAATGTCTTCAGAAATGCCGCAACATTTCACTCGTCATGGCGATTGAAGATGTTGGTTGAACCTCTCCTGACAACAACCAGATAGTCTATAACCAGCCTAACCTTCTGTTCTTTGTCCTCGACATCATGCAACAGGTGAGTCGGGTTCCATCGATCTCGGTCCGTGTTGATCTCGGCTCTTCTTGATCTTAGCCCGTGTACATCGAGACATAGACCTTAACTCAGAGGATCAACAGGCCCATGCGAATTTCGGCCCATCATTCTAGGCCTACGTAGTGAATCTTAACCTACCTTGAACTCACACAGTGTTAATGAAAGGGTATGGCCTACCAGGACCAGATTCATGGAGTGTGTATAGTGACAACTTTACAACCTTCTATTATTTTTGTTTACAGTGTGATAAGATATGAGACACGAGATCTCACGTGACGATACCATACTTCTATATATGATGCTATCGCAGTATTTGTCCTTACCTGATATCATACAGGCATAGAGTTACTGGCATACAGCTCACGATGTTTGACAGACTATCTGAATCAGAGTAGTTCATTCGTAAATTACGACTATCGGCTTTATTCCGGATGCATCATCGCTATCAATAATCTTTCACGAATACGATAACATATTTGTCGACATTCTTCACCTTGCTTTACAGTTATTTCTAATCACAGTCTTTCTTTTAACACAAGGTCGTTCGTACATTGCGGTACTGGACTATGGGAACAACATCTAAGTCGTCAATATTATGACAGGTATGGATTTCCGAGAGTGATGTTATACAAGGGAATTCTTTATCAAAAGCAGTAACGTTTTGCCCCGCGAGCCTTGTCAAGCCTGATAAAGCTCGCGAGAGTAGAATGCTACCGCTTTTAACATAGGACCCCACCTAAACGAAGGCGTTAGTAACACGTCGTTTAATACTGATACATAAGTACTAAGAAGCTTGGTTCTTAGAGCAGTTATGGAGCGGAAAGAGTGAGGAGTTGCAAGGGGGTAATGTGCAGCTAGGTAGTCTTAATGTTTACTGTCTGGTATTCACTGTTTTACATTCAGGGTTGACCATGTGACTCCCATACAACGAGGGAGCGAGTGTGTGGGTCATCAGGGCAGATACTGTTTGGACGTAGCTTACATGCGTTTTTCTCTATTAATATTAAAAAAAAATTGAATTTACAGACTTTACGGTGCGTTATGTTATGTAGAGAGAAAATGACCGATTGGTGAGAATGACTTTGAGGATCGCGATAGATACAGGCTTTGGACGAAATTGATGAGGTGGGTCTTGGAAACTATACCTAACAGGTGAAGCTGAAGAAGAAGAAAGTTAATGCCACTAGGACGTCATCAGTACTGCAAGGGTAGGTCGCTCAGGCACTAACACCAGAACGCCAACCGGCGAGCAGCACATCTCGCCGGTCCACCGCGCGACCCTCCACGGGACACTTCGACTTCCCATCTACGGGCTGGTGCCCGCTTTGTGTATTTAATAGATTCATGTGTTATCCATGTATCTATGTATTTAATATATTCTGTATTATGTATATGTATATATGTGTGAATGTATTTAATGCACAATAAACCTTTAAAACTCAAAGAAAATAGATAACTCGGTATTTCAAACGAATTGAGATGTTGTACTGACCACTGAAGAACCTGGTGAAGAAGTTTGACTCCTGATGATGAAGATACGTAATTATTGCTAGCAAAGGTTTCATTCAGGATAATTAAAGCCTCAAAAGTCTTTATAAGGTACAAATTCGCTTATATCCGGAATATGCTCCGCTACCTTTGATGTCATGTTTCCTATATTGGTTTTGGGGCAACAGAATATAGGTAGAGACCGGAGCTTATTGATTCATATCTAGCTTATAACCCATTCCGTACGCCCTACCATTAGCCAAATTCTCTACTGCCTTAAAGACTTCACGAGTGTAAAATATGAATAATACCCTTATTTACCTCACTGGCCGACCTCTTGAGAAAGTCTGGAACGCGAGAATGTAACTGAACAACAGCTTTATCGAGGATGAACCTTTCTGTAAAATATCACCTCACTAATATTGTTTCCACTCTTAAGTCGGATTCGGGACTAATAATTGCGCCACAACTGAACATGAAAGAAAATCCTGGGAATGAATGGAATTCCTGGCTCACAAAATACCACCGAAATCTTTTCCAAAACTTGTTTGTCTTGTAAAAATTCAGATCAGAGATGAATTCTGTCCCTCAAATTTAGTCATAACTGAAACAGGTTCAGTTTTATAAAGTCCTTATGTTACGGGATAAGGACTGTCTCTGTTTATCACTGAAGCTTTAACATTTATAGGGAGCTGTAGCGGTGTAGTTACACCTTGGCTTTGAGAAAAATAAACTATTTTGAATAAACAGTAGACAGGAGGCCTTCTCTACCCCCCGCGCTGTCATCGGAAATTCAGTGAAGAGCCAACAGTTGTTACTGAAAAGTACCTAAGGCGAGAGTTTGTCATTAGGCAGGGCTATAGCGTAGCACTCTACGCAGGGAAACACACAGAGATACGATGTTACGTATGTGCAATGTGTCATGTGTTATGTGTGAGACTGGAGTATTTACTTACTTGCTTACGAGTACTTACGGCGGAATATTGCCGAAAGGCAGAGTTAGAGCAGCGCTTACCGAATGAGGAACGTATCACGTGAGTTACGTGTTATCAGGTGTTATCTATGAGTAGGAGAGTCTGACGGTTTATGGACTGAAAGCCAGCAGACCCCATGTGGGTGAGGCAGAGAGAATAAGGCACCTACCTGGGCCTATGGAGTAACACTTGACAGTCACTGAAGTGCTGGCTCGCTGCGCAGCCTTCACTAACCCTCCCGGTACCCAGGCGGGGTAGTACCGGTAATATATACCTCCCTGGTCGGTGGCTGCCTACCGCCTAATGCCGAGAGAGAGAGAGAGAGAGAGAGAGAGAGAGAGAGAGAGAGAGAGGTCGGCTATTTCGTTACCCACAAGTATGATCATTTCACGATTTCGTACTAATCATTAATCAGGTATTAACGGAAGGGACAGATGACGCGTTCAGACAGAGCTGCTGCCCAGCGGTGGACGGCCAGCCAACAGGGAAAGGAGCAGCGCGCCACGTTTTCTTTGCTAAGGATACCATCTCGCATTCTGGTTGGACCACCTTTTCGTATCCAACTGTTCAGAAGACAATACAGTAACCACTAGATCATACAGCAAACCCTATTTTAGTTACAAAGAGCGGTTGACGGCAGATATAAGGTACAAAATAACCAGATTAATCCTCCTACTGTTGTGCTTCACCATTACGGCAGACGGACGAAGGTAATTCTAAATGTAATCCTGGCGAAGGGGTCACAGTTGGACAGGTTTTCAGACCACCTCTTCTGGTTGGGGTCGCCGATAAGAGCCTCCCGAGAAGAGATGAATGACTCTTTGAAGATGAATTAAGACCGAGCACATGGGTAAATGAGCAGAACCGGAGAGCCAAGCGGTGGTGATAAGACGAGAGGTCCTGAACTGGTGGGATTACTCGTGTGAGTGAGCGGAGGCGAGTGTGGCTGTTCGTGTGGCGGACAGCCTCGTATTGCTGTACCCTGGCGTAATTTCAGTGATTATATCAATCGAGTGTCACAACTTTAATGCTGTGAGACACGCGAGCTAAATACAGTAGCACTATTAGTATTGAAGGACTGCTAGACAGCTAATGAATAATTTTAAATCATTGACATCTAAACTGGTAGATGTAAATTATAAGAATTACGTTTAGTTTTACTGCTGTGGAATGATATATACGAAAATACTTAAATACCCATGAGGACATTATCAACTGTGGCTAGCGTGTATTCAAGAGACAAATTACAACATAATTTGAAAGAATAAACAGAATTTGAAATCCTTACTAAAAATCAGGTCCCATTATTCACCTAAAAAAGATTCTGCATCATGAAATCAGTTGTATTAAAAAGACGAAAATATCACTGACATGTATCAGGATAGAAACTGGGCATTTCTTTATTCTTTCTAATTGATGTCTCCAGACATTCCGAGTGTTCAGACTCAGACTCATTCCCTCATTCCGTCCCAGGGTATTCCATTTCCTTGTTCCCTGCACCTTTTGTGGCATACACACCTCCTTCATCCTTCCCATATGCCCGAACAGTTCACCACACCCTGGTCGGCCCTCTCAGTTAGTCTGGTCTTTACTATCACACCCGTGCTTGCCACTGTCATATCTTAGTGATCAGTCCATTCACGCCAATGAACCTTCTTTAGAGATTTCATTTGCAGCACATCCACCCTCCTCCTCTCTTGGGCGTATAAAGGCCCCAAGACTTTTTACATTTTCTTTTTCTGTTTACATGCATCTTTTCGTAAACGATTGATTTACAATGCAATTCACATACACTACTTGGTATATTCGATACCGTCTCCCAACATAACCTCACACAAAATATACTGGACACCACCCTCTACAACAATGACAAGAAGTGGTTGGCCAATCTCGCAGCCAGCCGCCATGGCAGAGTCACCCACAATGGGTTCACCTCTAAAACACTTAAACTTTACAATGGGGTTCCCTGGGGAGCAGGTCTTTCTCCAACTCTCTTCAGCCTCTTCTTTACATGACCTCCCATTAGCTCTAACAAACCACAACATGAAGTTCCTTTCATATGCAAATGATCTCACAATCATATCACAACACCATGACACCACAGTAGCAACGGCAAAACATGCAGCACTATTGTTACACAATTGGAGCAATGACTCAACCTGACCAGAATGTCTGCATATCCACAGAAGTCTTCGGTCACTCCTTTAAGCGAAGACAGACACCGTTCCAGCTCAACTAAATGGACAATCAATCACACTGATCACCAGCCATTCTAGGAACAACATGCAACACACACAACTGCCATTCACTCCCCACACAAAAGATATCAATGTAAAAGCAACACATATACCAAAAGCCTTCTGATTTGGATGAGAAAAAGAATCCTTCAACTTCCCTTCCAAACAATTCATCCGCTCCACTTTAGACCACGCCTCATGCGCCTGTTACTTCACCCTCTCAAAAGCAAATATAACAAAGCTGAAAACAACACAGAACTGTTCATTCCGCACAGTCGCTGGCTGCCTATCAACCACAAACGCTCAACAGCACCTTCGCAATAAAACAATGATCCTCCTAGTTAAGTCCCATCTTAACTCGTTTGTCATTTCAATGCAACAGCATTAGACCCCTCTCACCCAAACTACTTCATAACTAACCACCAATCCCTAGTACAATTGTAAAACTTACTCCCATTGCACTTCAGCAACTTCTGCTCACAGATCCCCTTACCCCCAACAAATATAACATTGACAAAACACAGGCATATTGAAATAACTCATCAAGCACTAAATGGCAGCAGCTCACCAAGCATATTGAAATAACATATTGAAATAACTCATCAAGCACTAAATGGCAGCAGCTTACCAATTCAGTCCTGAACTTCACTCCACCAGGCATACACCCTTCAGAAGCAACACTTCAGACAAAGACAAGTCACACTTTCCTGTGTATACTTTAGACTTCATTCATCCCTGCAACACTACAAAAATCGTTTTAACATATCCTAAGACCCTTCGTACCTACAATGCAACTACCACAACAAAGGAACCAAGCACTTGCTACTGAATTGCCCTGCACTCTCTACATATAGATTTGCACACATCACAACACTTTGACCCATGTGTCTAACCAGTGGGCTTCTGAGCACTACAGGAGCTTCATAGAAATAGAAAGGACTTCTGGGGCAGGAAGTGAGTAGTTTTATTTATGCATTTGGTATGAACTTAATGAAAGACTATTTTATTGAAAAAGTGTATAGAAAATACAATTTACTGTATCACTCACTGAATAAATGATGAATGTTTTGAATTGAACAATTGATCACTTGCTTTTTTGGTAAATATACCACCCATATTTTTCTGATAAGACTTTTTCCTTATAAGAATTCTAAATATGATTTTAGTGCATGACTCAGTCAAGAAGTTAAGAAAATTTTGTTGAAAATTGTATGGGTAGGTATTATTTACTGTATTTTTCAATGAGCATAAGATGAATATTTTGAATGGTGCTTTAACACCGTGGATATGGGTTAGGGATGTGCGTGACTGTTATTAAGAGGCTATATGTGCTTGCCCCATCCCTTGAAATTGGAGATAGATTAACAGATAGAATGAGAACCACTTACTCTCCCCTTATTGATTACGGGGCATTGAAATGGTATTCATCCATCTAATGGATTTATTTTGCAAATTAACATGAAATTGGAATCAAATGTGGTCCTGTTCATGGTTAATTTTTAGCCATTACAAATATATCATAAGACAGGGTTGAAATAGCCATTGCATTGCATTTTAGGTTTTCTTATCCTTGGCATTTATATTGTGGGATCTTAGTAAGTACATGAGTTTGAGGTCTCGGTTGAAATATAACAATTTAATATCCATATAAATAGTGCATTTGTTCCTTTTCAAATTCTCTTGCCACTCCTCTAATCACTCAGTCATGTTTTTTGTCAGCTTTCAAAACAGCACTTGGTATATAGGATATTGTCTTCTATCCACTTTGATAGGTCCATTCAATGAGGGTACACTCATCTGGAAGCAGCTCAAGATTGAGGGCTTTCTTGTTTTACGCTGGGAAGATCGTTGGTTTGAATGTTTGGAACAGATGAAGAAATGGATTTCAATGGTAAGTTGTAAACTATTTTTGAAAGATTGTTTTATTATTATTATTATTATTATTATTATTATTATTATTATTGTTTTTATTTTTTAGTATACTTGGTCGCTGTTTCCTGCATCAGCGAGTTAGTGCCAGGAAACAGACGAAGAAAGACCCATCCCCCTACATACACACATATATACATACATGCACATATATGCACA
>JAUUDW010642682.1:7456-18337 GCA_032361385.1 Panulirus guttatus
AAATAATTGATTGTAGAAAGCTTCTTTCTCTAAAGCATGAAGTACAAAATGCATAATGTTTCTTTCCATTTAATGAAAAAAACTTAGAGTAAACTGAAAGTTTATTAGTTCTATTACTTTTAATTGTGAGAAAGAAACCCCTTGATAATAGATTTCTTAGTTTATCAGATTAGTTTGCTTGCTATAGTAATTTTGCTTAAAAAAATGAAAAGTAGGCAACTTTTCCTCAATGAACCAAATAAAAAAAATTCCTGGCTGCTAAGTATGGCCAATGGAATGTTACTCTTAGTTTCTAAGGAATTCAGATGAACTGTGTAATCTTTCCACTTTTTTAAATTTTTTTCTTGAAGAATAAATGACACCACAAGCTACACATCAGCGAAGTAGAAATAATTATTTTTTAGACAAAAGACTTCTACACACAAAATGATTCACAGAGTGTATGTCAAATGCATTATGTGTACAATTTGAGATTTTGAGTAAAAAAAATGTCAGAAATGAGATTATGGTGCCAAATATGAGATAATGACTAAATCCATCTTGTCACATATCTGATTTGAATTCAGTAATCCGTCAAGTTATTGGAACAACTAACTTTGTCCCTTTGGTTCTCCAACAGACTCTTGGAGGTGAATGGGGATAATGTGGTGGGTAGGAACCTGGATTTGGTCACACGACTCATGGGATCTGCCTCGCATCTCAACCTTGTTGTCGCTAGACCATGCAATGGTAAGTTTTATTAATAATTTATAATTTAGTTATGTAGATATTCTCCATGTGGAGGTTTGATGCCTTGCAATAGTCATATTCCATGGCTCTTTGCCAAGAAATCTTTCATTGTGCAAGTTTACAACTCGGATTTAACATATACATTTGTCCTGGGACCATTGAAAATCTCCAAGACACCCAGAGTTTTTGTAGAGTACAAGGTATTCTTATGACGTTCCAACCTGGGCCCAAGGCATGTGTTGCCAACTGTTAGTTTTTATGGCACACTGCAAAATTCATTACCAAAACCAACAGACTAGCAAGATGAAATTTTGATTTGATTGCCAATGTAACTAAAATCACAGAGCTTTTAGTACTCTTGTTGGAACTGTTCTTTTTTCTTTACATTGGGGAGCATTACCTCAAGTAATTTTCAAACTGCTAAAGGTCAGACAGCAGACATTGCTTGCTCCATTTCCAGTCCCTGATTCTCTTTTCTCTTAAGGGGTAAGATGTTTCTGTAAAGATGGTTGTACCCAAAATTTACATGTGACTAAATGTTATCTTTACCAAAACTGGTAAGCCTTCAAGCCTAGATGCTGTAGAATTTAATCAAAAGAAAATGGAATTTTGAAAATAAGCATTCACATTTTTTTTTCAAAGCTCAGATCTTCATTTAGAAGGGACTATGATCAAGTTTCATGAGGTATAGAGTATAATGTTTTCAATAATGCCCACCACAAAAGTAAAATATAGGTTTTTATTTACTTATAAGGCTAAGTTGCTATGGGGTAGCAACCTTACTCCAGGTAATTCGTCATCCCTGTCTTTGTGCCAGCTGTGTGAATGTGGACCCCAGGTCTACCAATTAAATTCCCATAAAACAAGTTTGTGAACACTTGATCCTTACCCTGAGAGTAGGAGTGGACTTATAAATAGTCGTTAAGTAGGCAAAGCCAGTTGAATTCATACTTTGAAACTAACTCCAGAAACAAATGTTTTGTTTTATTACTGCTTATGAAAAAGTTTTATCTTTGCAATTCCCTAATGCATACCTGAGGTTTTCTTGTACATTGTGGATTACAAAGCAGCTTTTCATTTTAGTAACACCCAGGTCTTATGAAGCCATTTCATGAAGGTAGGGAAAACTAGCTCATAGTTTTTTCATCTTTATCTGTGGTAGGAATATGTGTAATATTATGCTCTCTGATCATCCAATAAATTTCTCTTGGGATTTTCTTATAAGTATTAATGTCAAATAATGCAAGGGTCTTAGTGTAAGCGGCAGGTCTGCAGTATGCTGGGGGTTAGGGACCATGGAAGGTGAATCATTTGCAGTTTGCAGATGGAAGAGCTCTTGTATTAGACTACAAAAAAGAAACTGTAGAATTTGGTGACAGAGTTTGTGAGAGTGTGAGAGGGAAAAGTTGAGTAATTGTGGATAACGGTTAACTTAAAATGTACAGCATGGGGATGAGACAGGATGGTTTTAGTGTTTGTTTAGAGAGGACCTGAAGGAAGTGGAATGTTGTAGGTACCTGGGAGTGGATGTGGCAGTGCATGGACCTGTGAGGACTGAAGGCAGTCATAAGTTCAGAGAATGGGGCTAAGGGCCTTGGTAAATTAAAGAGCTTGTGAAAAAAGTGGTTAGTGTCTATTAGAGCAAAGATGGATGTTTTTGAAGGTAAAGTAGTCCCAGCATTGTCTCATGATTGTGAGTTGTAGGCCTTGAATTCAAAAGAAAGGAAGAGGGATAGATGTTTTGAAATGATATATTTAAGAAATATAAGTGGTGTGAGGTGAATTTGCTATATAAAGAATGACAATGTAAGAGGTTTGGTATTACACAGAGTATGTTTGAGAGCGGTTACTAGGTTGTGCTGAAAAAGTCTGGATATAGTGGAGAGGGCAAGCAAAGAGGATCAGTGTATCACAAGTGGGAGAAGGATAGACAAAGGGCAGATGAAGAAGGCATTGGAAGGATGATGTGAAGGAGTATTTAGGGTATTTGGGTCTAAACATTTAGGAGGTTGACAGGGATGCGTGGATAGTATTAATTGGGATACGTGCTGTCAGAGAGCTGAACCAAGAGCATATGAAGGAGTCTGTGGTGTTTGGCTGTGGATTGTAGGCTCTGGTTTCAGTGCATTACACATTACACATAGCAACTAGAAAGTTGATGGGTACAAATGAGGCCATTGTTCTCGTGCTCCTCACACTACCTCTCTATGGTATGTAAAGCTGTTAGCTATTAAAAAGAAAAATGTGCAGAATTTTTTTTTATTTTTAGGCTTTTTGTCTTTAATGAGGGTTGAAATACTGTCAAGGGGCTGAACCAGGGCATATGAAGCAGTTTTTGGGACTTGGCAGTGGATAGTAGTCTTTGGTTTCAGTACATTATACATGACAGATACAAGGTGGATGAGGGCAAATGAGGTCATTGTTTACTTGTTCCTGAAACTCCTTTGCTAAGGTAATAGAAGCTATTAAAGAGAAAAGTGGGCAGAAATTAATTTTTTTCTTTTTTCATGGCTTTCTTAAGTCTTTTAGGCTGACTTTTAGAACATATTTATATTGTACAGACACCATAGATATTGATAGTTTTTCATGTTTAGGTATATGACATTTTGTTGGGAAGGCATTTTATGCTACAAATTCTAATTGCGTCATAGTTTTCCAAGGTGCTAAATTAAAGAAAGTTAGGTATTATAAATTTTAATAGTTTTTCAAGTTTAGGAGGTTGACATTCTGTTGGATTTTTAAAGTGCTAAATTGAAGACTTCAGTTTAATGAGATTACATTACAGCTTCATTTACTGTGGCAAACATTCAGGCTAGTATCATCCTCTGTTCATGTATGATACATGTTTCTACAAAAACTACTTTTTATAAAATTTCTTATTACTGTATATCACCTTTCAGTTTTGCTTGCTTTTTGTTGGGAGTTACTCTCCTCTGAGGTAACTCTTTTTTAGGATACATTATCAGTTCAAATAATGCTTTGATATGGTTGTGCTGAGTATTGGTTTAAATTCCTACTACCCACTACTGTTTTCCCTACTCAGATTATTATTTTTTTTTGTTAATAAAAATCATTACTTGTGTGCCTTAGAATTCACTGAATTGTGTTGAGTTTATAATTTTTGAGGTTGTTTTCAGGTATCTATAAATATGTTCCTCCTCTTTCCTTTTCCTCCTCTGCCATGCTGCTTCATATGAATATTAATCTGAATTTAGTTGCTAACTTGTAAGGAAAACCTTCCTTAGGAGAAACATTTAAATACAGATGCTCTTGTTTTTCCTTGCTTTCATTTCCTCAGTGCTTTTCAAGAGAAAACACAGTTCTATGTGCTTTCCACAAGCATAAGTTTATTATTTGTGGACATGGGTAGAGATTAGATCACTGCTTTTAGAACAGGTTCTTGCTGTCTTAAAGGGGTTTTCTTTGGTTTTCATGTTCCAAGTTGTCCAAGCAGCCTCAGGGTGGACTTTACATAGCAGTAGTCAGAAACTCTTATCGTAAGTAATTTGGCATAACAGCAAACTTATGGAATGAAAATAGCTTTAAGTGATTAGGGTCTGAACTTGAAGGTGAGTGTAAATTGTGCATGGGATAGAATGAACATGCTGTGAATGGACTTCGCTAGGGTATTTGAAATGGTCTGTAGCACTTGGCTGTGGATAGCGGATGTGGTTTCAGTGCATTACACGAAAGCAAAAGAGTGAGTGTGAGTGAATGAGGCCATGTCTTCTTCTGTTCCTGGTACTACCTCGCTAACACAGGAATTGGCAAACAAGTATGAAAGAAAGAAAAGGTAAATTCTATTCATAATGTCAGGTTTATAAATATTTATGATCTGGTGTTAGTAGACTCTGAGCTCATAATGTAGTGCATGGAACTACTACAGTTTTTACCTTGCTAGGCACTGGCAGTCGCAAATCAGAAGCACGCCTTGAAAAGCAGCTTGAGGACAGAGCAAGAGAAATCAAGGATCTAGTTGCTAGACTTGACAAAGCACTCAAGGATAAGGAGACTCTTAAGTAAGTACAGTAACAGTGTGATTGGGTATTTTCTTCTTGCCTTGTAAATCTTCCTCCAAAGAAACGTTTGTATTGTAGGTCACACTACTATGTTTCACATATACAGTTAGACACACAAAAACAGTGCAACACTTGTAGCTTACAAGCCATAGCTATGTGTAGACCCATGACCATTTTTTCCTTTTTGTGCTAGTGCTTTAAATATGGTCCAAAGCTTTTACTTCACCATATAACACGCAATTCCTTCATAAAGAAATTATGTTTTAGCCTATACCATTGTGGATGTACTAGGTATAATAGAGATATTTCATGTTTAACAGATCCGACACACACATATGTAGGAGTAAACTTGGAAACCTTTTAATATGTGTTTTGTAACATCATCTCATTACAGAATATAATGGAGGAAAACCAGCTTCAATACTAGACAAAGAATTGCAGCAGAAGTGCCTGATAGTTTATATAGATATGTTTTTTATATAGATATGTTCAACCCCAAAAATAATCACCACTATAAATGTAATCAGTGTACTAACTAGCGTATGGGAAAGAAATTAGGGTAACTTTTTAGTAGGTTCATAGTTTTATCTGTACATCCACATTAGCAAGAGTACATTTCATAATTTTTATTCTTAAATTTACCCTTCCAGAAGTGACAACACTCGCCTTAATCACCGGATAAGTTATCTGGAAGAGCAAGTATCAGAGTTACAGACAGCTCTCAGCCACACTCGAGAGGTTGCCCTTAACTACACGAATGGAGAGGCCATTGTCACTAAATCACAGCCAGGTGCCACTGTCATCCAGGTAAATGAAACTTTATTAGAGGTTCTGAAAAGGAAGCCATATAAACTACTGGACAAATCAAGTTTGTCATCGTTGCAAGTAGAAGCTGCCCTGGTCAGTTGATACAAAAAACTATGTATCATTTTGCTAATGGGGATTATTTACTTCTGTGCCTTTTATCTCCTGCAGGGGTAATTTCAGATTAATAAAGACATTTTGGGTGAAGTGCTGGCTGCTTGTATGCCCTGACCACTAGCTAGACCACGCAATACTTGGCAAGCTGCTGCGTCACATGATTATTGTGTGGCTGTCAGCAACTCAAGAGTGGGCCATTTTGATACCTGCTTCTTTCCCTACACGTCAAAGCTTTAGAACTCTCTACCTTCCCAATAACTATGACTTTGCATATTTCAAAAGACAGGTCTTTCACTTTCTCAAAAATTTGTAAATACTTTCCCTTGTCTTTTCTTTTTCCGTTTCATAATTCTCTCTATATTTCAATTATGGCCCGGCCTCGATGTGGACTTTTGTCCGTGACAGGAGCCTTCAACATAAAAGAAATCTTGCGTCCTTGATGCACGTTTTCAATGCCGGCTTTCATTTCAATATGTTTTCACATTTTGTTTTATCGTTCCATCCTTACGTCATTCGGTATACATCCGCCATGCGAAAGTTCATTTGGCAATATTACGAAGTCTTTGTTATCTTTATTTCCAAAGTTAGAATATTCAGGGGTCAGCCTTGCTAGTAAATGATTTTGAGTTGTATGGATGATTTTTATATCTTTGCTTTACTAAAGACTGGCCATATTGTATATACTGTACGTCAAAGGATTAAAGACTGGACAGTAGTATATACTGTACTTTCATCGACAGGACAGTATGTACTGTCCGTCAAGGACTGGACCTTGGTATGTATTGCACGTCAAGGAATCTTTCTCTAAACAAAGTGGACCAGTGACGGTACGACCCTTGACCCGACGGTACGACCCCTTTAAGTCAGACGGTATGACTCTACTCAATGATGGCCTGGACTTTAGCCAGACCCTTAAAGGTCAGGTTAAAGTCCAGGACCATTATAGTTAAGAGTCCTACCGTCGAGTTCTAGGGTCGTGTCAATTGTTCAAGGGCCATACCATGGCGCTCAGGGGCCATAACATGGTGCTCAAGGGCCATAACATGGTGCTCAAGGGCCATAACATGATGCTCAAGGGCCATACAGTGGTGCTCAAGGGCCGTACCGTGAGGCTGAAGGCCCACCGCAAGGAGCTCAAGGGTCATACCATGTTGCTCATGGCCAATCCATGTTCCAGGGCCATATCATGGTGTTCAAGTTCCATAACATGGTGCTCAATGGCCACACCGTGGTGCTCAAAAGGCCACACCATGGTGCTCAAGGGCCACACCGTGATTCTCGAGGGGTTAATCAAAGATCGTTCTAGGGGATTTGCCAATGATTATCGGTATTTCGTGTTTTTTTCCCTAGTATATGCTTCTTGTCTATACAAAGGATACCCCTCTCCCACTCTCCTCCTCAGGACGAAGTTTTCTGAGAAGTGCTAAGTTTCTTGTCTCACAACTTCTGTTAAAGAGAAAGAAAAAGAAATATTCTCCAATAATTTCTGGGCGAACAAAGCAGACGTACAGTCTAATTCTTACATAAACGTTCTTACGTAGGTCTCAAATATAATCTTATTAACCAATACTATTATACTTTCAGGCTATAGTATTGTACTGGCCAGTTATCAAATGTAATTCTATGTATGTAATTACAGATAGGATTATATTGTTGGATATTGAACACACTTGACTAATTATGAAGGCTTCGGCTTTTACGACCTTGAATTAGGATACACCGAGACGAAAATAAATGTTTAATATCGTCACAAATCATGTAGACCTTCTCTTTATTTCTATATTTCTCTCTCTTCCCCTCAGTTTCTATTTTTATTTTAGGGGAGCAGCGATAGGCAGAAAGATAGATAGATAAAGAGAGTAAAAAAGATAGATAAAGAGAGTAAAAAAGAGAACAGGAAAGAAAGAGAGAGAAAGTTGCCAGATTCGCCATGGGGTATGGGTTGATACGGAATGAAAGGCTTATTTGCTTTTCGACTGACCAGTTTTTTCCCTAAATAAAACTTCATTTATTCAATAAAGCCATTCCTATATGGGGACAACCTAAGCCATTGTACATTCTGGTGCTGCTGAACTGAAGTGAACGGCTCGGCTGAATGTCTTACAGTCGTATGTGTCTGTGGAACGTGGTAGGAAAGATGAGAAATGTCCGTTTAAATTATTGCCACTTCTCGGTTAAGCCGCCGCGCCAGCCCAGCGCTCTCCTGGCCGACTGCTGCAGCGGGGAAACTGTAGTGTTGACGTGTATCCATCATGCTTTTGCATTTAGGTTACCCCTTCTGTAGTTCTGAGTCTGTACCGCCCTGACGTTCTCCTCCAGCTGTACCTGTACCACTCTGAAGTCCTTCCAACAGTACCTGTACCGCCCTGCCGTCCCTCCAGCTGTACCTGTACCGTCCTGAAGTCCTTCTAACTGTACCTGTACCGCCCTGAAGTCCTTCCAACTGTACCTTACCACCCTGCCGTCCCTCCAATTGTACCTGTATTGCCCTGCCGTCCCTCCAGCTGTACCTGTACCGCCCTGTATTCCTTCCAACTGTACCTGTACCGTCCTGCCGTCCCTCCAACTGTACCTGTACCGGCCTATCGTCCCTGTACGACGGACATCGATCAAATTTCATGCATGGCTGTCCTGTGGGTCAAGGTTAAACTCAGGTGATTTTGAGGTCAGAAGGTCACAGGTCAAGAGAGCCTGGCCCGGGAAAACAAAGTAATTTCTCGGCAATGGGTCACGCATCATTAGTATTGATCAGAGGGCGAGCTGGGCATTCTTTCCCGAAGGTGAAAAGCGTCTATTGATTTTGGCCTCTTCAGCGAGGAAGTAGGATCCTTAAGCACTCTGACACGACCCTTAAGCACGAGAGCACGACCCCTTATCCTATGACGGCGTGGCCCTCGACTTGGCCTTTAAGTGGAAGGTCAGAAGCCAAGCCATCATAGCCAAGAAAGCCTTAGCGTCATTCTCAAATGCCGAGCCTCCGTGCTTAAGGGGTCGTGCCGTCGTGTCCCGTGAGGGGTCGTACTCTCGTGCTTGAGGGTCGTATCGTCGTGCTTCTTGGCTGTACTGTTGAGCAGGTGGTTAAGCTCAAAGCGTCAGGGCTGATGACCCAAACTAGCCGACCGCTGGTTACCTGAGGCTTTTGACTGGAACGAGACAGACCCAGATTGACGGTGACCACCGCACGTCAGACCTCGGGGTCACTGGGAGCCTGGCAGTGAAATGGGTTTGCGTGCATTAGATGAATCTCGCCACACGATGAAAAAAAGAAAATTAATAAGCTTACCCTCCAGTGAACTGAAAATGAGATCATTTAAGCTTTCGGTCGTATATACCAACTGAATGTAAAGCTTTAGCTTCGGATACAGTCGTCTGCTGTAGTTACAGGGATGGATACTTGATGATCATGCTGGCAGCCAGACTGTAGTGCAGAGCAACACCTCAGTCAAAAGAGTAAGTCCTACTGCAGGGATAGTGTGTAGCCCAGGGATAGTCTGTAGCCCAGGGGTAGTCTGTAGTCCAGGGATAGTTTGTAGTTCAGGAATAAACTGTAGCCCAGGGATAAACTGTAGCCCAGGGATAAACTGTAGCCCGGGGATAAACTGTAGCCCGGGGATAAACTGTAGTCCAGGGATAAACTGTAGCCCAGGGATAAACTGCAGCTCAAAGATAAACTCATTCCATACTCTCTTTTATCTTTTCAATGCCGGCTGGCTGGCTAGAGTGCCTCCTATATTTTCTCTAAAGTACATCGCTGAGCGCTATTGCTTTCTGACATCCTTTACAAAAAATATTTCTCTTCTATTTGAAGCCAAAGGCATCCACCGAGTCCCTACTTTTTTTCCTGTACGTTTCACATAACCGTCCACAATAGTTAAGTGTATCATGTCTGCAGAGGTCCACTTCCCGGCTTATGTTCTCATGGAAGTTGTTTAGTTCTGTGCAGTTTCCACGATCATGTCTCCCCTTTGAGTTGAGTTTCATTTCTGTTCTTTCATGTGTCCTCATTTAGTCCATGATGAAACTCAGTCGTTACATGATCCCATTTTCCAGCTGGCGTATCACACACGATATTTACAGTCTCCATTTAAAGTTAAGGTCTAGAAATGTTGCCGTATCATTTCCTTTGATTTCGGTGTTCTCACTGACATGCAGATACAGGAAAATACCCGGAAATTCTCTGAGGATTTATGTCTCCACGAGAATCTAAATTCTCCTGCTTTGCTTCTTAATGATTGGAATCCCCCATTACTAGAACTGAGAGAGAAAGTTTCACAGCTTCATGTACCAACCTGAGTGTTCCTTCACTATTGACTCTGCATATTTGTTTTGTTTTATTGAAATCCTTTGAAGGATTATTTAATATCTTTTCAATATATAATTCCTTCTTACAGTTACTCCTTCCATTATGTATTCTTTGAGTGGACCATTTCCCAAATATCCTTAAGATTAACGCCGTCCCTTATCATTTTCCTCTTTGTTCTCTCTTCTTCCGTGCTATCATGTGCCTCTCTAGAAAGAATACGTGAGATCCTATCCCTTTAATAAGTTTTGTTTCCAGTATATCAGTAATACTAGACATGTTTTCCCTAATTCTGTCCCTGAACCTTAGCTCTTTTCCATTTTCTACAGTTCATCTGCATTTATATTGGTAGTTTTCTGTCTAGCGCTGGCATCACTTAACATTTCTGATCTATCTGAGGTACTGATTGGGGCTGTTCTACCCTCTACTCTCTTCTGATGCCTCCTGGTTTTCCCCTCCACTGGATTTTCTACCTATCTTTTCTTTCCTCGGTCTATCCGATAAATACCCAACTGACCTTTTCCTTGCTCGCACATTCTTTGACCTGTTCCAGCTCCTCATGGCTACATAGCTACTGATCGCCCCCACATGTCTTGCCTGTATATACCATATCTCTGCTTCTTATATCTAAGAAAGTGCACTTGGTATGTCCTATAGCCTTAAGTAGCCTTTTCTTCCTTCTCCTCCCTTCTCTCTTTTCAAGGAATATGATTGTCTTCCAGTTCAAAAACCATGAGCAGTTGATTTATATAAAGCCTCCTGGTTCACTAATTTGGTACAGCCCTACAGTGGTCATCTGTCTCGTCCTCCATATTTCTGTGTGTGTGTGTGTGTGTGTGTGTAATGCCTCGTCGAGGCTAAACGTATCATCCAACGTCATATAACACAATCTCTTTCGCTCCTCAATTTAAC
>JAUUDW010642683.1:0-10874 GCA_032361385.1 Panulirus guttatus
TGGTCATCTGTCTCGACGCTAGTTCGCTTACACGGGAAACAGCAAACATACATGAGAAAAGAAATAATGAAATAGTAATAACAATAATAATAACAGTAACATCGCTCAGCGGTGACAGATGGATCATTATGATACACACACCATTAAATATACACCAGAAATTACCAATAACAAGATACAGTATGTCTGAAATATTTATCAAAGTTATTGTAAATATATGAGAAAGAATAGACGAGAAGAAGTTATGAGAAAATGTGAAATTACTGTTTAAGGATGAGCGTTGGGAAACACGGACGGAGTAGAGCGTGTGTGGCTGAGTGGAGGGTGGTGAAACCTGTTTTGGGAACTGGTGCTGGACCGGCCCTGCCTGTTGTCCCACATGCCAGGCACAGGCAAGCCGCTACCTCCCCTCCCCCACCAGGTGAGTGGAAAGTGCAAGTGACACGCCCGAAAGTGACAGGGTTATCACGATGACTGGTAGTGAGGATAGAGGCAGAGCTGAACATACGATCACTTGATAAGAGGATTCATAGGGGATGGTGACTGGTATAACACATGACCATATAGCAGCTACGCTCCCTACGCTGGCAACAGAGTCGACCATGGTGTGCACAACCCATCCAGGGTTGCAACACTTGCTGCATGAGGCTACAACCACTCTTAGGTCACCAGAGGTCAAATGGCTAATAACTGCACACTATAAATATCAACAATTCCATGACAAGGTTCATTATTAGACCCGGATGATAGGGCAAGATACTACAGTTAATTATGAACAACTTAGGTTTCCTGTCTTCTGTTATAGAATAGATTATGTGTAGTGGTGGTTGTGTCAGGTGTAGGGCTGGTGTGGGTAAGATACTGTGTGGTGGTGGTAGTGTCAGGTATAGGGCTAGTGTGGGTAAGATACTGTGTGGTGATGTTAGTGCCTGGTGTAGGGCTGGTGTGGGTAAGATAGTGTGCTGTTGGTAGTGTCAGGTGTTGGGCTGGTGTGGGTATGATGTATGTATGGTCATGAGCCAGTAGTAGTATTTCTGGTTTATCTTAATAATGTCGTACAATAAAAATATGTTCATATAAAAACATTTCTACTCTAGTACTTTTCTTAAATAAGTTTGAAAAAGCCATGCAGGTAAAAACGTAAGGACGGTTCTATAGTAAAATGAAACTATTGTACGAATAACTTGAAAATACGACTAAGTTATATATAAAGTAGGAAAAACAAAGTGTGGGAGAGTTGTGGTGGGAGGTGTCATCGAGAGGAGCAATGTTATCCTGTTAATGCATCAGTTCCCTTCTCCATATGCCCTACACCCACTACACACACCATCCCACCAATGAGGATGGAACACGGTGGAAGGCATAGATACAAATGTTAAATTGCAGAAAATATGCTTCAGGAATCTCTATATGAGACATATTTGAGAATCGATAACACCTCATAAATGACAACATCATCCACAACCCTGCAATACCTCATGAACTGACAACATTGTCCACAATCCTGCAACACCTCATGAACTGACAACATCGTCCACAACCTTGCAACACCTCATGAACTGACAACATCATCCACAACACTAACACCTCATGAAATTACAACATCTACAACCCTGCAACACCTCATGAACTGACAACAATGTCCACAACCCTGTGACAACCCATGAACTGACAACATCGTCCACTACCCTGCGACACCTCATGAACTGACATCGTCCACAACCCTGCTACACCTCATGAAATGACAACACCGTCCACTACCCTGCAACACCTCATGAAATGACAACATCGTCCACTACCCTGCAACACATGAACTGACAACATCGTCCACTTCCCTGCAACACCTCATGAACTGACAACATCGTCCACAACCATGCTACACCTCATGATATGACAACATCGTCCACAATCCTGCAACACCTAATGAACTGACAACATTGTCCACTACCCTGCAACACCTCATGAACTGACAACATCGTCCACTTCCCTGCAACACCTCATAAACTAACAATATCGTCCGCAACAGCACGTAACCAATAAAGGCGTATAGTAAGATATGAACCGTCAGCATGAGCCACGTAGGACTAGTATGATCGATCCCTTGTGCGAGTCAGGTTAGCATGAGACTTGGGAAGAAAGTTCTGAGTAACGGTGAGAAAGATCTCTGTTTGGCTTAATGGATCCAAGAGAGTGATGTCTGATAACGTGAAGTGATGGACCGCACGATACACACACCCTGCTGGCAAGCTATACCACACCACCCTTCCATGTTGTACACTGACCATCGCTGGGGGTCTCGCCTTACATCCGTCACTCCATCAGAAGAATATTTCATTTGCACGATGAAATTACTGTGGTTGGTACAGGGCTGAGTCATGAATACATAACCATATGGGCCAACCATTACCATGGTTGGTGTAGGGCTGAGTCATGAGCATATAACCGTATGGGCCAACCATTACCTAAAAAACAAGCACCTCTCGCCTTTCAGGACAATGGCAAACCATCTCCTGTGTCATAGGTGAACGACCATCATGCAACGTGTGTCTGGTGAGTCTGCATCACCCTTCCTTACCCGACCACCCCTCCACACCCACCATACATCCACACCCCACCATCCCTGCACACGCCACCACCCATCCTCATTCCACAACCCCTCCGTACCCCATCATCCCTCCACACCCCATCATCTTGCAGCAAAGTGGATAACACAACCAGAGGGTGACCCAGAGACCTGGGCGGACCAAAATATGGAATGTGTGTCAGTGAAAGGTTAGGTTCATTTTCATCATGATACGGGCAGGGCAACCCTTCCAACTTAATACTGCAGTAATGAAAGTGAGTCTTTCTCAGACATGGGAGATGTCCCGTACTATAACTGACCTTTTTCTTTCCATATTCTGCAACAGGCGAGCCACAGAAACAGGTGTGTCAGCCACACACCTCCCTGGCCAGAGCCATCCTCATTCTGGAAAGATGTCATTTTGTAAACAAGCTGCCCAACTCATAATGCTGGACAATATACAAATTTTGACACATGGCTACAAATACAATCATAATAATAAAACTACACAATAACAACTAAGACATAATCAACATCCACATACCTACTCCATACACATCCCCCCTCATACACTCCCCAGCACCTACCTTTGTGGAAATTTCATTGCCTACCAGGCCACTTGGCTCCCCACACACACCAGTGATCCCTAAGGTGAACTATTCATAAACCACCTGCAGCCTCTCAATATCCTCAACCTATGCAATCAACCAAATAGACTCCCAACCCACCACTAACACTAGCTGACCTCACCAAACATCACATCTAGCTCTTCAGCACCAACTAGAACATAAACTATCCTCTGACAGCTTGCCCATCCTGACAGCTCTCCATCCAGCTCATCCACTGAACACAACCACCAGAAAAATAAATACACAAACTACAGGAAATAAGAGTGGCTAGTCTTCACACAGAACATGGAACTAATGCTCCAAAACTTCAGTATAGATGATTTCTCATCCCTCGACCACGCAGTTTCACACTTAAACATCTCCAACCTAATCAACAAGATACACTTACCACAAATTTTTCCGCACAGGTTACACACTTCATAAAAAAGGAACCAATTCGGACACAACCACTTACCATAAACAGACACCTGAGAACAAACCCAAACTGTAAACAACAGCATCACTAACATAATGAAAGACACCGAAAATTGATATTCCTCTACGACAGACTGAATCACATGACCACAGCAACCAACTGCGGCGCAAAATAAAGAAAATCTATTCTTGTCTCGGAGACCTGTCCAGCTCAAACCCATGAAACACTCCTGACCCATTCCAATGAAATTTCTTTCCCAAAGAACGTACATATCCATAAGAAATTCTCAAAAATCAGCAACAAACCAGCCGTATCCCTAAACAGGAGTCTGGAAAAACCTAAGAAATAAAAATCCAGAAAGAAATAACTAGCCACCCACTCTTCTCTCCCACTGATACCAACATTGCAATTGAAGCCGTAAAGAACCCTCCTGTTACACACCCTAACAACATATTGAATTTTCACATAACACTTTGACCCAACTGCAATTCAGGCTCTTACAGATATCATCAACTACTCCTGCCTACACAGCAAAATCCCTAACACCTGGAAACCCATCAGCATGATACCAATCCTAAAACCTTCCAAACTCCCCCTCCTCCTCCTACCACCCTATATGATCAATATCCAAACTGTGGAAAAATGATCAACAACAGATTATAACAAAACATCCCTCAATCACCCACTCAGCATTTCATTCTCAAACACTCTACCACCACAATATACATCGAGCTCACACAACCACCAACACAACACACCAACCACAACTCCTCCTCCCCCCACAGTACTAGTGGCAATGGATGTCAACAAGGCACTCGACACTGTTCCCAACACATCCTCATACAAAAAGGAAAATACTTGACACCGTCTTCCACAACAATGACAGCCCACTGACAATGGCTTCACCTCTACAACACAAACTCTACAATGGAGTTCCCTAAGGGGCAGTTCTCTCTCCAACTCTCTTCAGTCTTCCTACACGACCTCCCATTACCTCAGGTAAACCTCAGCATGAAATTCCTTTCACAATCACATCACAAGACCGCAGTAGCAACTTCAAACATGCAGCGCCACATTACAAAACTGGAACAATGGGTCACCCAGAACAGAATGTCAGCATCTCCACAGAGGTCTTCAGTCTTTCTTTTAACCCCAGACAGACACGATTCCAGCTCACGCCCTCTCGTCACCTTGAATACAGTCTCTCCCACTGAGCAAAACAACCATTCTAGGCGTCACATACGGTACACATATACCGTTCACTCCCCACACCAGTAACACCAACACAGAAGCAACGCACACACCTAATGCTCTCAGAACACTAAGTGGCACCAGATTTGGACAAGAAAAACAATCCCTCAACAATCAGTCATAACAGCCACAAACAGTCAACACCTTGATACTGCACTAGCGGAGGGTTGTGAGTGCAGCCAGTGTCACTAACGGAGGGTTGTGAGTTAAGATAGTGTCACAAACGAAGGGTTGTGAGTCCAACCAGTGTTACAAACGAAGGAGTAACAGAGTTACTTTAATTCTGAAATTCCATACAAACTTTAACACATACGAGGTATATCCATATATACGGAACACATACGAGATATACATACAGTATCCTGCATTCAGAGTGTATGAAGAAGGCAGAGACTGAGGTAAAGAAGTGGAGGTGAGAAGGGTGATGGCTGTGGCAAGTGCAGGCCAGCAGACCTGTCACACAGGTACCGTGGTAATGTGGTGTGGCCTGGGGGCACATTGCTAGCGAAAGTGTCACAGTCACCTTGTCCTGTGTTTTCACTTCCCTCTACATCATAAATTTCGTCAGATTCTTTCGTGTACGTTTAAGTTTAAGCTTCGGGTGAGGCGGTGCCGGTCACTGACATCCCTCTGGTTAGGGTAGTGTAGTTCCTCACTGCCGGCCGCGAGTAACGCCTCTCATGTAGGTCACAAGTCACGAACTGACCTGGAGTTGGTGCTGGACGACTTAACACGGGTTAGACTGCTGCTCTTCAGAACGTGGGTCAAACCAGGCCACACCCTTGCCTCTAACATCGCCACCAAGATGGTGTGGTGGAGAAGCCACCTCACATACAGTAACAGGGACCAATGTGTACCACAGGGCTTGCCCAAGAAAACGGTCCTACACTAATATGGAAGAACAAAAAAAACGCGCTGTATGGCAAGCGGTCTGCCTGACAAGGACCGGTACCTCCTGGGGAAGATATCAACAAAGAATTGGAACGGTATTGCCGAGGCGAACCTGTGCAAGTAAAGAGCAACACAGATGATGATGTATGACAAGTGCTGCAGATGTATGCCACAGCTTACCTGGCTTAGTGAAGCGTATCCTTCTGGCTGCTCAAGCACTCTCCCATACAACCATGGTTCATGATAGCCATCTGCGTATATCACCTCTCTATCACCAAACTCAATGAATATTGTTAGGCAAAACCAACGGGTGTCAGACACAATCAACGGGTGGGTGTCAACACAACCAACGAGTGTCAAACACAACCTACGGGTGTCAGACACAATCAACGGGAGTCAGACACAAACAACGGGGTCAGACACAACCAACGGGTGTCAGACACAACCAACAGAGTCAGACACAACCAACGGGTGTCAGACACAACCAACGGGTGGCAGACACAACCTACGGGTTTCAGACACAACCCACGGGTGTCAGACACAACTTACGGGTGTCAGACACAACTAACAGGTGTCAGACACAACCTACGGGTGTCAGACACAATCTACGGGTGTAAGACACAACCTAAGGGAGTCAGAAACAACCAGAGGGTGTCAGACACAACCTACAGGTGTCAGGCACAACCAACGGGTGTCAGACACACCCAACGGTGGTCAGACACAACCAACGGGGTCATACACAACCAATGGGTGTCAAACATAATCAATGGGTGTCAGAAAACCTGCAGGAGTCAGACACAACTTACGGGAGTCAGACACAACCTACGGGTGTCAGACAAAACCAACGGGTGTCATACACAACCTACGGGTGTCAGACACAACCAACAGGTGTCAGACACAACCTACGGGTGTTAGACACAACCTAAGGGTGTTAGATACGACCTACGGGTGTCAGACACAACCAACGGGTGTCAGACACAACCAACGGTGGTCAGACACAACCAACGGGGTCATACACAACCAATGGGTGTCAGACATAATCAACGGGTGTCAGACAACCTGCAGGAGTCAGACACAACTTACGGGAGGCAGACACAACCTACAGGTGTCAGACACAACCAACGGATGTCAGACACAACCTACGGGTGCCAGACACAGCTTACGGGTGTCAGACACAACCAACAGGTGTCAGACACAATCAACAGGTGTCAGACACAACCTACGGGTGTTAGACACAATTAATGTGTCGGATAGACCATCGCTCATTAGCCACATGCATCAATAAGTTACCTTCCCAAACTTTCCATGAATATTGGTTTATTATATTCTTTATGTGGCAGGTTCCAGCCACTTACACAAGTCCTCAGAGATGAGAGGATTTCCAGAACACAAAAGAGAACTAGATACATGGGAGCAGAACAGAATTTAAGAATGCATGAGGAATTGACAAATCTTCCTTCCACCACGTGACAGAAGGGACCTGCTGAAGAAGGCGTAAAGAGGTAAATAGTTGGCAAGCTTTGTAATGTATGGTATGAAACATATGACAACGACCCAGCCCGGACTTGTAAATAGCCGTAAAGTAATAAAGTGAGGCAGCGGAAGGCCAGGTATCTCGCGGTCCAATTATTGGAGAATACACAGGACAAGACAGCTTTTGGGAGGAGAAACGGAAGTAATATCATTACAAGAAAGAAAGAGAACCCAGAGTGTTGAGTATGGAAAGTGGATCAAGTTTTAAGGTTAGAATGGCTGAGCATACAGTAGGAATCCATTAAACTCGAGTTTGTCAAGTAAGTATGTCATGCTAAACCCAACACAGATCAGTACTCCATACTAACCACACTATCGACCTACATGTCTGGACAGTACAGTGCCTACACTGTCAACATTCATGAAACCTTTCACCTGAGAAATAAGTGGCACACTACACCAGGTATCAAGTGGTCCTAACACTTGCTTCCAACAATACGTCTCGTACGTACGTATAGTATACCAATATCACCTGACTAAATTCTCTCTCTTCCTCTCTCCAGTTACGTATATCATGAGGCTGTTCATTTTCTCACCATGCACACATACTTTCTCAGTGTACTGTCTCGTATCCATACTGTTTGTTCGAACAATATCTTTCCTCTCTTTAGCTCCAAGGGCAATATACTGTCATACAGTACTTCGCCTCCTACATATAAACTGTGAAAGATGAACATGGAGGAAGAACACCTGACTGACATTATGGCGCGCATGGCTGCCCAGCCAGGTAGTGCCTGGACAGCAACATTTGCAGCTGCTCACTTGACCAATAACGATAACATGACTAAGATGACAATGGTAACACATGCAGAAGACGAGGCCATGCAATAACTATGATACCATGACTCGCCCGGTCAATCCGAGATCATCTTATTCAGTGAAAAAATATATAAATCTGTGATGGGGACCTACTGTACACTGGCAGCAGCTGAGTATGGATCGCTGCAACATAACAAAGGGTTTCAGTAGTGATATTGTCAGCAGGTGGCTGACGGTCAGGTACCGTTGCCTGACCCCGACACTACGGGTCACGTGAGATGACGTCGCTCCAAGTGTCTGTCTGGAGATGTGGGTGACCGGACAGCCTGAATGGAGAACCGGAATGATGGGGCTGTGCAGTAAGAGTAGATCGCTGTGTACAGTGAGAGTAGATCATAACCTGAAAAGTGAGAGTAGATCTCTGTGCAGAATGAGAGATCATGACCTGAACAGTAAGACAAGGGAAGGCGGGGGAGGTGAAAGTGGGGAAAAAAATTAACCACCTGCGACAATATAAAGCCGTATGACAACATGTACAACAGGTTAGCCAGTCCACCAGTGATGTGGACAAACTATGACAGGTTCAGTCAGTTGCACCAGCTGGTGCACCGATAATGTACTTACTCGGACAGAACGGTACAAGCCTCCCTCGATCCAAGGCAATCCGGATTATCTTTGGTAATTCACCGTTGCCGGATGAGGCGTGAGGAAGATGCCTCAGCACTGAGCATTGTCTCGTCCACAGAGGCGCGCTCAACCTTCCATACTACAGGAAACGTTGTCCCACTAGGAAGGATCAGCCGTACACTTCTCATGTTACTACCGTACATTTTTCCTGGTCACATAATGATATCCTTACCTTAGTACAGTATATGGTTCCTGGTCACATGATGATATCCTTACCTCAGCACAGTACTTGGTTCCTGGAGATGTAATCAGACAAACCACAATCTTAAGAGATGATTCTGGCACTATCTATCTCTGACGCCCTTTCCCATCAAGGGCTGGCCTTACATGCCTCCCTCGCATACATGATTCCATGTATTCTTCCTCTTTTTCTCTCCCTCAAGTATTCCTCCACCCTATTTGCCCCTGCCACAGGTGGTCTTCTGTTCACACCAACCCATTTAATTGTACTATCATAAACCCTCCTTGTAATATCCTAGTCTGGCACTCTTTCCACATGCTCAAACCACCTCATAGTATTACGTTTCACCCATTCTACCACTCCACTGTTCATTCCCTTTGCATTCCCTGCCATATCACATCTCTCATACACCCTTTCATTTCTTTCTTCATTCCATCTCGTCACATCACGTTTCTTGACTTCTGGGACTCATTCCATGCCCATGTTTCAGCTGCATAGGTCAGGGTTGAGAGGACTACGTTGTCCCTTAATCCTCTCTTCACTTCCATACTTACACCTCTACCCTCATTATTCTATCAAAGGACCCAATGACTCTTCTACCATGTACTGCTCTCTCCCTTATCTGTCCTTCCATATTACTACACTTACCTAAGACAACTCCTAGATACTTAAATTCTCTGACTTCTTCCAGTCTCTTTCACCCCATATCCAAAGCACAATTTAGTACACTTTCTTCTTTAACTCAATATGGTTTCACAAAACCTATACTTTCACTCTGTTTCCTTTCACACACCATTACTGCACTTTTACTTGCAATTACCTTCAATTGCCTATGCTTACACACATATAAAACACACTTATAAGCTTCTGCAACTCCTCTTTACTCTCAGCAAACAACACAGTATCATCAACAAAATGCTTGCCACTAGCCACCATACCTCACTGCGACCCTCCATCTCTGCACCCCTTTTCCCTAGTTTTGCTTTTATCTCTCTTATTACTCCATCCATACATATATTAAAAAGCCATGGTGACATCATACAGCCCTACCTCACACCTACATGTATCCCAAAACTTTCGCTCACCTCTTCATCCACTCTTACACATGCATTTGCTTCTTTACAGAAGGCTTTTACACCATCCAACAGTTGTCCCCCTATACCATGTATCCTTAACACCTCCCATAAAGCATTCCACTCGACTCTGTCATACGTTTTCTCCAGATCCATAAAAGCTGCAAAAAACTTCTTACCTTAAGTTAAATACTTTTCCACTATCATCTTTACAAAAAAATCTAATCCACACCTCCCTTTCCTTTCCTAAAACCCCCTTGCTCTTCACTTATTTTGCATTCAGTTACTTCCATCACTCTGTCAATTAATATTCTTGCATACACTTTTCCTGGTATACCTAATAGACTTATTCCCCTATAACTGCTATGTACATCCCTAGCACCTTTTCCTTCAAATAAAGGAATGATAACAGCTTACACCCAATCCCCAGGTACAACCTCTGTTTCCATGCTAAATTACATGTTAGATGAATCCACTCTATCACACTTTCTCCTCCATACTTCAACATTTCAGCCATAATTCCATCCACTCCACGTGCCTTTCCTACCTTAAGCCTCATAATAGCCCTTCTTACCTCCCTTTCTGCAATGAGCCCTTGCACTTGCATCTTCTTCCTTCCATCCTCCTTAACCATGCATGTAACAAGTGCTATTTTCCCTTCTCCCACATTCATCAGTTCTTCAAAACACTCTTTTCATCTTCCTTTCACTTCCTCCTTTTGATTCAACAACTCCCCTATATAATTTTTTCTCTTTAATATTTCTTCAGCATATTTTTCCTAACTGGGTTGGCTGGACAAATCACCTTTCATTCTTTTGCATATACATGTATCTTCTTTCTTAAATTTCTCCACTTATCTGATAGCCAGATGTCTTGATTTTAATGTACTGCA
>JAUUDW010642694.1:0-10874 GCA_032361385.1 Panulirus guttatus
TGCTCGACCCAAAATATTATGTTGGGGGTCAATAGATCCTAGTGCTCAACCCAAAATTTTATGTCAGAAGTTAGTAGATCCTGATGCGTGAGCCAAAATAATGTACCTGGATCAAGATATCATGGTGCTCGACCCAAAACATGTCGAAGGTCAACAGATCATGGTGCGTGACCCAAAATATTATGTCGGGGTTCAATAAAACTTGTTGCTTGACCCAAAATATTATGACGGGAGTTAAAAGATCTTGTTGCTCGACTCAAAATATCATGTCTGGGGTAAATAGATCCTGGTGATCGACCTAAAATATTATTTCGGAGGTCAATAGATCCTTGTCCGTGACCCAAAATACTATGTCGGGGGTCAATAGAACCTAGTGCTCGACCGAAAATATTGGGTCGCAGGTCAGTAGATCATGATGCGCGACCC
Source organism: Panulirus guttatus (assembly GCA_032361385.1). NCBI lineage: Eukaryota > Metazoa > Arthropoda > Malacostraca > Decapoda > Palinuridae > Panulirus > Panulirus guttatus. The sequence goes on from JAUUDW010642694.1 coordinate 427, forward strand.
AAGATATTTTCTCGGGGGTCAATAGATCATGGTCCTCAACCGTAAACAATATGTTGGGGTCAAAAGATCCTGGTGTCGACCAAAAATATTATATCGGAGGTCAATAGAAACTGATGCGCGACCAAAAATTTTCTGTCGCAAGACAATAGATCCTGGTGCTCGGTTCAAAATATTATGTCGGAGTTCAATAGATTTTGGTGCGCGACCCAAAATATTATTTTCCGTGGTCAATAGACCCTGGTGCTCGATTCAAAATATCATTTCGGGGGTCAATAGATCCTTGTGTTCGACTCAAAATATAATGTCAGGGTTTCAATAGATCGTAGTGCGAGACCCAAAAAACTTTGTCGGAGGTCAATAGATACTGGTGTTCTACCTAAAATATTATGTCGGCAGTTAATAGATCCTGAAGAACAAACCAGAATATTAAGTTGGGGGTCAATAGATCCTGGTGCTCGACCCAATATATTATGGAAGAGGTCACTATATCATGGTGCGCGAACGAAAATGTTATGCCAATGGACAATCGATCTTGATGCTTGATCAAAAATATTATATCGCAGGTCAATATATCCTGGTGCTCGACCCAAAATAATATGTCGAAGGTCATTAATCCTTGTGTGCAAACCAAAATGTTATGTCGGGGTCAATAGATCCTGGAGTTCGACCCAAAATACTATGTCGGAGGTCAATAGATCCTGGTGCTCGACCCATATTATGGTGGGAGTCAATAGATTCTGGTTCTCGACCCAAAATATTATGTCTGGGAACAATATATCCTGTTGCTCGAAAAAGAAAATATTCAGGTTGAATAGATCCTAGTGCTCAACCCAAAATATTATGTCGCAGTTCAATAGATCCTGGTGCTCGGCTGAAAATATTATGTTGAGATTCAATAGATCCTGGTGCTCTACCCAAAATATTATGTTGGAGGTCAATACATCCTGGTGAACAACCCAAAATATTATATCCGGGTTCAGTAGATCCTCTTGCGCGACCCAAAATATTGTGAGGGGGGGTCAATAGATCCTGGTGTTCGACTTAGAATATTATGTCGGGTGTTAAAAGATACTCGTGCGAGACCAAAAATATTATGTCGAAGGTCAATAGATCCTGGTACTCGACCCAAAATATTACGTCAGGGATCAATAGATTCTGGTGCTCGAGACAAAACACTATGCCATGGGCCAGTAGTTCCTGATGTTCGACTCAAAATATTATGCCTGGGTCTATTGATCCTGACTCTCGAACGAAAATGTTTTGCTGGGGGTGATTAGATTCTGATTCTCGACCCAAATTTTTTTTTCGAGGGTCAATAAATCATGATACGCAACCCGGAATATATTGTCGCAGGTCAATTATTCCTGGTGCAAGACCCAAAATATTATGTCGCGGGTGAATAGATTCTGATGCTCGACCAAATCATTATGTCGTACGTCAATAGATCCTGGTGCTAGGCGTATAATATTATGTCGGAGGTCAATAGATACTGGTGCCCGACCCAAATATTATGTCGAGGTCAATAGAACCTGGTGCTCGACAAAAAATATTATGTCTAGACTTAATATATCCTGGTGATCGACCCAAAATATTATGTCAGGGCTCATTAGATCCTGGTGCACGACAAAAAATATTATGTCGGAGGTCAATAGATCTTGGTGGCCGACCCAAAATATTATGTCGGGGGTCGAGAGATCCTGGTACTCAACCCAAAACATTAAGCCGAAGGTTAAAAGATCCTGGTGCGTGAGCCAAAATATTATGTCGGAGTCAATAGATCCTGGTGCTCGAGCCAAAATATTATGTCGGGATTCAATAAAACTTGGTGCCCGACCCGAAATATTATATCGGGTGTCAATAGATCCTGGTTCTTAACCCAAAATAATATGTCGAGGTCAATATATCCTGGTTCTCGACCCAAAATATTATGTCGGGGGTCAATAGATCCTGGTGTTTGAAAAAAGAAATATGTCCGGATTTAATACATCCTGCATCACGACCCAACATATTATGTCGCAGGTCATTAGCTATATTCTGTTGATCAGCTGAAAATGCTTTGTCGGGGGTCATTATATCCTTGTGCTCGACCCAAAATATTATGTGTGAGGTCAATGGATCCTGGTGTTCGACAAAAAAATATATCCGGGGCTAACAGATCCTGGTGCTCGACCCAAAATATTATGTCGGAAGTCAATAGATCCTGGTGTTCGACCCAAAATATTAAGATGGGAGTCCATAGATTCTGGTGCTCGACCCAAAATACTATGCCATGGGTCAATAGTTCCTGATGCTCGACTCAAAATATTAAGTCTGGGTCAACTGATCCAATCTCTCGAACGAAAATGTTATGTTGGGGGTGATTAGATTCTGATTCTCAACCCAGATATTTTTGTCGGGTGTCAATAAATCATGATACGCGACCCAGAATATATTGTCGCAGGTCAATCATTCCTGGTGCAAGACCTAAAGCATTATGTCGGGGGTCAATAGATTCTGATGCTAGACCAAATCATTATGTCGGAGGTCAGTAGATCCTTAATATAGATGTAAAATAATATGTTGGAGGTCAATAGATACTGGTGCCCAACCCAAATATTGTGTCGAGGTCAATAAAACCTGGTGCTCGACAAAAACATTATATCGAGACTTAATAGATCCTGGTGATCGACCCAAAATATTATGTCAGGGGTCAATAGATCCTGGTGCACGACAAAATATATTATGTCGGAGGTCAATAGGTCTTGGTGGCCGACCCAAAATATTATGTCGGGGTCGATAGATTCTGGTACTCAACCCAAAATATTAAGTCGAAGGTTTAAAGATTCTGGTGCTTGAGCCAAAATATATTGTCGGTGTCAATAGATCATGGTTCTCGACCCAAAATATTTTGTCGGGATTCAATAAAACTTGGTGCTCGACCCGAAATATTATCTCGAGTGTCAATAGATCCTGGTTCTTAACCCAAAAAATATGTCGGTGTCAATAGATCCTGGTTCACGACCCAAAATATTATGTCGGGGGTCAATAGATCCTGGTGTTTGAAAAAAAAGGTATGTCCAGGGTTAATAGATACTGCTGCACGACCCAACATATTATGTCGCAGGTCATTAGCTATATTTTGTTGGTCAGCTCAAAATGCTTTGTCGTGGGTCATTATATCCTGGTGGTCGACCCAAAATATTATGTGTAAGGTCAATGGATCCTGGTGATCGACAAAAAAATATATTCGGGGTTAACAGATCCTGATGCTCGACCCAAAATATTATGTCGCATGTCATTCGATGTTGGTGCAAGACCCAACATATTATGTCGGGGGTCAATAGATTCTGTCGCTCGTCACATAATATTACGTCGTAGGACAATAGAGCCTGGTGCGCGACCAAAATTATTGTGTTGCAGGACAGTAGATCCTAGAGATCTGTTCAAAATAGTATGTCGAGGGTCAAAAAATTCTGGTGGTCGACCCAAAATACTATATCGGGGGTTAATATATCCTGGTGCTCGACCCAAAATATCATATCGGGGTCAGTAGGTTCTCTTGCTCGACCCAAAATATTATGTTAGGGGTCAATAGATCCTGGTGCTCAACCCAAAATATTATGTCGGAAGTTAGTAGATCCTGGTGCGTGAGCCAAAATAATATATCTGGATCAAGAGATCATGGTGCTCGACCCAAAACATGTCGGAGGTCAATATATCATGGTGCGTGACCCAAAATATTATGTCGGGGTTCAAAAAAACTTGCAGTTTGACCAGAAAATATTATGATGGAAGTTAAAAGACCTTGTTGCTCGACCCAAAATATTATGTCGGGGGTCAATAGATCCTGGTGATCGACCTAAAATATTATTTCAGAGGTCAATAGATCCTCTTCCGTGACCCAAAGTATTATGTCGGATTGTCAATAGAACCTGGTGCTCGACCGAAAATATTGTGTCGAAGGTCAATAGATCATGATGCGCGATCCAAGATATTATCTCGGGGTTCAGTAGATCGTGGTCCTCAACCCAAAAGAATATGTTTAGGTCAATAAATCCTGGTGCTCGACCGAAAATATATCCTGGTGCGCAACTAAAAACATTATGTCGCAGGACAACAGATCCTGGTGCTCGGTTCAATTATGTCGGAGGTCAATAGATCTTGGTGTGCGACCCAAAATATTGTTTCAGTGTTCAATAGATCCCGGTGCTCGATTAAAAATATTATGTCGGGGGTCAATAGACCCTTGCGTTCGACTTAAAATATAAGGTCAGGTTTCAGCAGATCCTAGTGCGCGACCTAAAATACTTTGTCGGAGGTCAATAGATCCTGGTGTTCTACCTAAGATCTTAGGTCGGGAGTTGATAGATCCTGGTAAACGACCCCGAATATTAAGTCGGGTGTCAATATATCCTGGTGTTCGACCCTATATATTATGGAAGAGGTCAATAGATCATGGTGCGCGAACGAAAATGTTATGCCGTTGGACAATCGATCCTGATGCTCGATGAAGAATATTATATCGCAGGTCAATAGATCCCGGTGCTCGACAAAAAATGATATGTCAGAGGCCAATAATCCTTGTGTGCAAACCAAATTGTTATGTCGGAGGTCAATAGATCCTGGTGCTCGACCCAAAATATTATGTCGGAAGTCAATAGATCCTGGTGCTCGACCCAGAATATAATGATGGGAGTCAATAGATTCTGGTGCTCGACCCAAACATTATGTCTGGGAACAATATATCCTCTTGCTCAAAAAAGAAAATGTCCGGATTAAGTAGATCCTGGTGCTCAACCGTAATATTATGTCACACTTCAATAGGTCCTGGTGCTCGGCTGAAAATATTATGTCGAGAGTCAATAGATCATGGTGTTCTACCCAAAATATTATGTTGTAAGTCAATATATTCTGGTGCTCAACCCAAAATATTATATTCGGGTTCAGTAGATCCTCGAGCGCGACCCAAAATATTGTGAGGGGGTCAATAGATCCTGGTGTTCGACAAAAGTATTATGTCGGGTGTCAATAGATACTCGTGCGCAACCCAAAATATTATGTCGAGGGTCAATAGATCATGGTTCTCGATCCAAAATATTATGTCAGGGATCAATAGATTCTGGTGCTCGACCCAAAATACTATGCCATGGGTCAATAGTTCCTGATGTTCGACTCAAAATATTATGTCTGGGTCAACTGATCCTAGCTCTCGAACGAAAATGTTATGTTGGGGGTGAATAGATTCTGATTCTCGACCCGAATTTCTTTGTCGCAGGTCATTCATTCCTGGTGCAAGACCCAAAATATTATGTCGGGGGTCACTAGATTCTGATTCTCGACCAAATCATTATGTCGTAGGTCAATAGATTCTGGTGCTAGACGTAAAATATTATGTCGGAGGTCAATAGATACTAGTACCCGACCCAAACATTATATCGAGGTCAATAGAACCTGGTGCTCGACAAGAAATAATATGTCAAGACTTAATAGATCCTGGTGATCGACCCAAAATATTATGTCAGGGCTCATTAGATCCTGGTGCACGACAAAAAATAGTATGTCGGAGTTCAATAGCTCTTGGTGGCTGACCCAAAATATTATGTCGGGGGTCGATAGATCCTGGTACTCAACCCAAAACATTAAGCCGAAGGTTAAAAGATCCTGGTGCGTGAGCCAAAATATTATGTCGGAGTCAATAGATCCTGGTGCTCGAGCCAAAATATTATGTCGGGATTCAATAAAACTTGGTGCCCGACCCGAAATATTATATCGGGTGTCAATAGATCCTGGTTCTTAACCCAAAATAATATGTCGAGGTCAATATATCCTGGTTCTCGACCCAAAATATTATGTCGGGGGTCAATAGATCCTGGTGTTTGAAAAAAGAAATATGTCCGGATTTAATACATCCTGCATCACGACCCAACATATTATGTCGCAGGTCATTAGCTATATTCTGTTGATCAGCTGAAAATGCTTTGTCGGGGGTCATTATATCCTTGTGCTCGACCCAAAATATTATGTGTGAGGTCAATGGATCCTGGTGTTCGACAAAAAAATATATCCGGGGCTAACAGATCCTGGTGCTCGACCCAAAATATTATGTCGGAAGTCAATAGATCCTGGTGTTCGACCCAAAATATTAAGATGGGAGTCCATAGATTCTGGTGCTCGACCCAAAATACTATGCCATGGGTCAATAGTTCCTGATGCTCGACTCAAAATATTAAGTCTGGGTCAACTGATCCAATCTCTCGAACGAAAATGTTATGTTGGGGGTGATTAGATTCTGATTCTCAACCCAGATATTTTTGTCGGGTGTCAATAAATCATGATACGCGACCCAGAATATATTGTCGCAGGTCAATCATTCCTGGTGCAAGACCTAAAGCATTATGTCGGGGGTCAATAGATTCTGATGCTAGACCAAATCATTATGTCGGAGGTCAGTAGATCCTTAATATAGATGTAAAATAATATGTTGGAGGTCAATAGATACTGGTGCCCAACCCAAATATTGTGTCGAGGTCAATAAAACCTGGTGCTCGACAAAAACATTATATCGAGACTTAATAGATCCTGGTGATCGACCCAAAATATTATGTCAGGGGTCAATAGATCCTGGTGCACGACAAAATATATTATGTCGGAGGTCAATAGGTCTTGGTGGCCGACCCAAAATATTATGTCGGGGTCGATAGATTCTGGTACTCAACCCAAAATATTAAGTCGAAGGTTTAAAGATTCTGGTGCTTGAGCCAAAATATATTGTCGGTGTCAATAGATCATGGTTCTCGACCCAAAATATTTTGTCGGGATTCAATAAAACTTGGTGCTCGACCCGAAATATTATCTCGAGTGTCAATAGATCCTGGTTCTTAACCCAAAAAATATGTCGGTGTCAATAGATCCTGGTTCACGACCCAAAATATTATGTCGGGGGTCAATAGATCCTGGTGTTTGAAAAAAAAGGTATGTCCAGGGTTAATAGATACTGCTGCACGACCCAACATATTATGTCGCAGGTCATTAGCTATATTTTGTTGGTCAGCTCAAAATGCTTTGTCGTGGGTCATTATATCCTGGTGGTCGACCCAAAATATTATGTGTAAGGTCAATGGATCCTGGTGATCGACAAAAAAATATATTCGGGGTTAACAGATCCTGATGCTCGACCCAAAATATTATGTCGCATGTCATTCGATGTTGGTGCAAGACCCAACATATTATGTCGGGGGTCAATAGATTCTGTCGCTCGTCACATAATATTACGTCGTAGGACAATAGAGCCTGGTGCGCGACCAAAATTATTGTGTTGCAGGACAGTAGATCCTAGAGATCTGTTCAAAATAGTATGTCGAGGGTCAAAAAATTCTGGTGGTCGACCCAAAATACTATATCGGGGGTTAATATATCCTGGTGCTCGACCCAAAATATCATATCGGGGTCAGTAGGTTCTCTTGCTCGACCCAAAATATTATGTTAGGGGTCAATAGATCCTGGTGCTCAACCCAAAATATTATGTCGGAAGTTAGTAGATCCTGGTGCGTGAGCCAAAATAATATATCTGGATCAAGAGATCATGGTGCTCGACCCAAAACATGTCGGAGGTCAATATATCATGGTGCGTGACCCAAAATATTATGTCGGGGTTCAAAAAAACTTGCAGTTTGACCAGAAAATATTATGATGGAAGTTAAAAGACCTTGTTGCTCGACCCAAAATATTATGTCGGGGGTCAATAGATCCTGGTGATCGACCTAAAATATTATTTCAGAGGTCAATAGATCCTCTTCCGTGACCCAAAGTATTATGTCGGATTGTCAATAGAACCTGGTGCTCGACCGAAAATATTGTGTCGAAGGTCAATAGATCATGATGCGCGATCCAAGATATTATCTCGGGGTTCAGTAGATCGTGGTCCTCAACCCAAAAGAATATGTTTAGGTCAATAAATCCTGGTGCTCGACCGAAAATATATCCTGGTGCGCAACTAAAAACATTATGTCGCAGGACAACAGATCCTGGTGCTCGGTTCAATTATGTCGGAGGTCAATAGATCTTGGTGTGCGACCCAAAATATTGTTTCAGTGTTCAATAGATCCCGGTGCTCGATTAAAAATATTATGTCGGGGGTCAATAGACCCTTGCGTTCGACTTAAAATATAAGGTCAGGTTTCAGCAGATCCTAGTGCGCGACCTAAAATACTTTGTCGGAGGTCAATAGATCCTGGTGTTCTACCTAAAATATTATGTCGAGAGTTAATAGATCATGGTGACCGACCCCGAATATTAAGTTGAGGATCAATAGATCCTGGTACTCGACCCAATATATTTTGGAAGAGGTCAATAGATCATGGTGCGCGAACGAAAATGTTATGCCGTTGGATAATCGATCTTGATGCTCGATCAAGAATATTATATCGCAGGTCAAGAGATCCTGGTGCTCGACCCAAAATAATATGTCGAAGGTCAATAATCCTTGTGTGCAAACCAAAATGTTATGTCGGGGATCAATAGATCCTGGTGCTCGACCCTAATTATTATGTCGGAGGTCAATAGATCCTGATGCTCGACCCAAAATATTATGATCGGAGTCAATAGATTCTGGTGCTCGACCCAAAGCATTATATCTGGGAACAATATATACTGTTGCTCGAAAAAAAAAATGTCCGGGTTGAATAGATCCTGGTGCTAAACCTAAAATATTATGTCACAGTTCAATAGATCCTGGTGCTCGGCTGAAAATATTATGTCGAGAGTCAATATATCCTGGTGCTCTACCTAAAATATTATGCTGGAGGACAAAATATTCAGGTGCTCAAACCAAAATATTAAATCCGGGTTCAGTAGATCCTCGTGCGCGACCCAAAATATATTGAGGGGATCAATAGATCCTGGTGTTCGACTTAGAATATTATGTTGATTGTCAATAGATACTCGTGCACGACCCAAAATATTATGTCGAAGGTCAATAGATGCTGGTGCTCGACCCAAAATATTATGTCAGGAATCAATAAATTCTGGTGCTCGACCCAAAATACTACACCATGGATTAATAGTTCCTGATGTTCGACTCAAAATATAATGTGTGGGTCAACTGATCCGAGCTCTTGACCGAAAATATTATGTTGGGGTGAACAGATTCTGATTCTCGACCCAAATTTTTTTGTCGGGTGTCAATAAATCATGATACGCGACCCAGAATATACTGTCGCAGGTCAATCATTCTTGGTGCAAGACCCAAAATATTATGTCGGAGGTCAAACGATTCTGATGCTCGACCAGCTCATTATGTCGGAGGTCAATAGATCCTGGTGCTAGACGTAAAATATTATGTCGGAGGTCAATAGATACTGGTGCCCGACCTAAATATTATGTCGAGGTCAATAGAACCTGGTGCTAGACAAAAAATATTATGTCGAGACTTAATAGATCCTGGAGATCGACCCAAAATATTATGTCAGGGGTCAATAGATCCTGGTGCACGACAAAAATAATATGTCGGATGTCAATAGATCTTGGTGGCCGATCCAAAATATTATGTCGGGGTCGATAGATCCTGGTACTCAACAACAAATATTAAGTTGAAGGTTAACAGATCCTGGTGCGTGAGCCAAAACATTATGTCGGTGTCAATAGATCTTCGTGCTCGACCCAAAGTTTTATGTCGGGATTCAATAAAACTTGGTGCTCGACCCGAAACATTATCTCGGGTGTCAATAGATCCTGGTTCTTAACCCAAAATAATATGTCGGGGTCAATAGATCCTAGCTCTAGGCCCAAAATATTATGTCGAGGCTCAATTGATCCTGATGTTTGAAAAAAATTGTGTCCGGGGTTAATATATACTGCTGCTCCACCCAACATATCATGTCGCCGGTCATTAGCTATATTCTATTGATCATTTCAAAATGCTTTGTCGGGGGTCATTATGTCCTGGTGCTCGACCCAAAATATTATGTGTGAGGTCAATGGATCCTGGTGTTCGACAAAAAAGATATATCCGGGGCTAACAGATCCTGGTGCTCGACCCAAAATATTACGTCGCAGGTCATTCGAGCCTGGTGCAAGACCCACATGTTATGTCGGGGTTTAATAGATTCTCTCGCTCGTCCCATAATATTATGTCGGAGGTCAATAGATCCTGGTGCGCGACCAAAATTATTATATTGCAGGACAGTAGATCCTAGTGCTCTGTTCAAAATATTACGTCAAGGGTCAAAAGATTCTGGTGCTCGACCCAAAATATTATATCGGGTTCAATAAGTTCTCTTGCTCAACCCAAAATATTATGTTGGGGGTCAATAGATCCTGGTGCTAAACCCATAATATTACATGGGAAGTAAGTAGATCCTGGTGCGTGAGCCAAAATAATATATCTGGATCAATAGATCATGGTGCTCAACCCAAAACATGTCGGAGGTCAATAGATCATGTTGCGTGACCCAAAACATTATGTCAGGGGG
>JAUUDW010642725.1:0-10872 GCA_032361385.1 Panulirus guttatus
CTGGGGTTGACCTGGGTAGCTGTGTGTGTCCAGGACAACTTTTTGTATATTTTTGTTCATGGTGTAGTGGTTAGCAGACGTGGCTATTATCTTTTTTTCTGTAGTATTAAACTAATTTCATAAATACATTCAGTAAGAATATGGTTATGAACTTAGTATCTAATAGTTATGAGTGACCAGACTTAGGTAACTGATTACTTTACAGATTTCTAAGTAATCGTACTATATTCAGGTACAAAATATATTTCTGAAGGTTATATTGCACATACTACAGTTATCATCATTCTACGCAACAATATTTTCACCATATTGTTTACCAAACACGATACACTGCAGTCATTTCATTTTTCTTATTTTTACGAACTTTTATAAACAAAATGATTCTGGTGTTCATTCTCACTTTACACATTTTCCCCCCCTATATGAAATCATGAATCATGAGTAGATGAGTGACATGAGTAGGGCTCTAAGTGACGGTACTCAGCGATGGAACAGCTAACGTTTCCAAGGCACAGATCACTCTGACCACATAACACTGAATGTTGCACTCAGTTTGTACATCACCTTTTCTTGAACCAGCCACATGAGCTCACAATCATTGCCTTCTTTTAATATAATCTTATTTCACCTGAAATACTGAATATTTCTTCTATTTGTTACATTTATCATCCCGCTGTCTATGAAACAGATCACGTACTTTATAAATTTCGTGATTTGTACAATTTTTTTCTCGCTGCCACGAACTTAACTACATGGCCACATAAACATTATTATCATTACGAAAATATTTTTCTTAAAATCATTTGAAAGAAGTGTATCCTTCACCTGACCGTATCTTCAGGTGGTAATGAAATGTATCCACACACCAGCCATACTGCACTGCGTTCGTCTCACGTCTTAGTACCAGCTGGGTGTTCAAGATGGACTGTCCGCTTGTCCTACTAGGGGCTGTGGACAGGGCCAGGTAGCTAAGATCATCGAACCGGTAGCTTGGCAGAAGTAAATAACATATGCCTGGTGTTTCGATCTTCTGGATTAATTAAAGAAACTTTTAAAGTTTGAAATTAATGGCACTTATTTTTGTATTACCTGAAAGGTGAGTTATATTGATGATCCTCACGGACGTAGACACCCCAAAACGAGCGTGCGGGGAAATCAAGGCCGTTGTACGCGGCCTGCGTGACCCTGACTCGCTCTTCGCATGATAATGATGACAATCTTGTGTCAGTCTGTTGACATGACTCTACATGATGAAAAGTAACCAGATTTTGTGAAAAGCGGGACATCTCTCTAATGTAATGAATAAGGAAACGTTTATTATCAGGCGTTGTACAATGCTGAATTTTGGTTTATGCTTTATACACCGCTTTATACATCGCAGGCCTGCTTTATATGTACACTTCCTTTTGGTCATTTCGTAATCAAGGTGGAATATGTCAAGAACAAAAAAAAAAAAAAAAAGAAATATCTCACGGCTCGAAAACTCAAAGCTGAGACTCGAACCCCACTACTAGCCTTTCACGAACACAGAACCAACGACTACATCTTCAGTAGCCAGTAGTAATTTATCTCGAGTCTTCATCCTCGTTTCAAAAACATTTTTAATAAATCTACTTGAAAGAAGCATGAGTTTATGCACAGGGTGATAACTTAAAGCACGTCTATAACTATAAGTTACAAACGTAGTCAGTGAAAGAGATTAAAAGTGCGTCAAAAGCATTTTAGATCATCTCCCAAAATCAGTCAATGCAGTTTCACAGCTCTGTTAGTTATGACAAGGCTAAAGCATAACTAGCTTATGATCTTGTACTGAACACCACTGCATACGACAATTCATAGTACTCTGGTCATTGGCTAACGATTTTCTTTTTTACCGAGTCTAACTACAGTAATTTCATAATGTATCGTCAATAAGAATATAGTTAAGAAGTTATGTATTTGGACGCAGACATATCAAAGCAGTCCTTTCGGTCCATAAGCAATAAATATATTATTTGTTCAAAATCATATCGGACCTTTGCTATTTACGTACTTATGCATTACAAAAAAAAAAAAAAAAAAAAAAAATTCCATGCAGCTATATAGCTTACTGGTATTAGTTTTGATAGAGGGACAATGGTCTTCAATTTCTCCAACAGCAGGGCATTTTCGCGTCCCCTATCTTCCTGGGGTAAAGTGGGACTGTCCCGCCGAAATCGGGACGTTTGTTCATTCTATCCTCATTCATTCATATTTTCTATCGGTATGCCTCAACTATATGGCCCTTTACTCTGTGCTTTTCTAGTAATAAGAGATCTAATTTTCTGAATTTATTTTCAAATAGAGATATTTGAGGTTCCTGATACTGATCCTGCTATCCTTTTCCGTATGCTGTCACGGGAAATTCATATTCAGTGCTGTGGTATCATGAAGTGAGCTTTGATTAATGCTAATTACAGATGTAATTCTATTTACAAGTTACTGTAACTACCGTTCCTATATCTGAAATACACTCCGCTTTAGATTTACTTTGTACGTTTGTAAACTGTTTACCCGTTATCCCTCGACTCAAAACTTTGCAGTAATTTATAAAATCTTCATGACTGATTTTCAGTCCACAACGATAGCCTCTTAAGATCTTCCTGTAAACATCTACGGTCAACTAACAAGTTATTGATGCAGACTATTTTTGTATTTTCGGAAAATTAACTTTGGCAAATGTGTCCTCTAACGTAATGATCATTAACGTATATCAACAATAACAATCGTCCCAGAACCAAACTCTGAGACATTTCGTAAATTACTGGATCCAACGAGGACGGTAAATGTTGTCCTTAACTTCTTCCTGTTTGTTAGCCATTTCCTAATTCAATTTAGTGCCTTCCCCTTTGTAACTTGAGGTAGTACTTTTCTTATCATCCCCTTCATGTGGGACTCTGTCATAATCTTTACTGAAGTGAAGATTGAGAATACTAGAGCTCTTTCCATTGTCAAGCGGTTAAAAAACCGTAGGACAGAAAGATAAGCAAGTTCGTAAGATACGATGGTCCCTTTGTAAACCCAGGAGAGGGAGAATAACACGGGAGGCGTGCTGAGGAAACCAGCAATGTCAGAGGAAGAGGCAAATGTTTGGGACATCTGAGGAGATGAAATCTTAAAGTGGCCGGAGACATCAAAGGAGGAAGCATTTGAAGGTTGCCAGAGAAATCACAAGAGACATCAAAGGCCTTTGGGAGGATATGTCAGGAGGGTGTATATAAAAATCAGAATCGAGGACAAGTGAGGGGATATACTGAGGATGAAAGTCGTTGCCGGGAAAGAGATTAAGGAATTACGAAATGCCGCCGATGAAGACTGGCTAAGGAAGCACTACTTAGCATCCTAATCAACCTTTGGACAAAATAAAGTGACGTTCCTTCACTTCAGGTGGTTTCGTTATCTTGCATTCGATATTTTCCCATAATCAGCACTCATCTCGCGTGCTCATTTACTTTAATATTCGCCACGTTAACCATGTCATGGTAACTGGAACATCTGATTATGCTGATTTCTCAACGACCCGAGGTCACCTTTCCACGCTCATTAAGAAGACTCCCGAGGGCGGAGGAAGGCTTCCCAGGTATGCCATAAGGAGCTGCACCGATAGCCTCGCTCGTGGCCGTACCCATCCTCACAAGCCTCCAGAACGACTTTATATCTAACTGCTATCCGTCTAACATGCAAGAAAATGACACAACGTGACCTAGTGAGTAGTCACTGACTTCATACTCGGAGAACGATCAGAACAGACAAGACTGATAACATGAATAGTTCACGTTATGACCAAGTCACTCCTGTTGATATGGATATGGCGCAGCAGATATACTGGTCTTATGTTATCTGCCTCTCCCAGTCGTTCCCCATGTACCACTCCTTCCCTTTGTCCTTTCCTTCCACGTCACCACCTGCTTACTTCCCCTGACCTACCAGCAGTCCACTTCCTCCTCACACTCCAAAGCTTCGAGAGAAAGTCCCCGATATTCCAGCACATTGCAAATCAGCTGAGAGCGTCAGACATCGAGCTGGACGTTGCCAAGGTTGAATTGTATCTGAGGATCTCAAACTTATAACTGTTGGGGGCTATTAATTTCATGAAAATATATGGACAGAATTATTGTAATATATGGAACACGGCAACTATTTGTCCACATTCAGCAGTCTCTAATTTGGCAACAGACGTGTGATCTAACTGTTTAGTTAGTTACTGATAAAAAGAGTCACGAAAACAGTCATTTGTTTATATGACTATTAAAGCTGCACTGAGAAGTCGCTAGAATTAGAGGGCTTTTTCACTGTCCACCACAGTGACTCTCATAAGGCAAAGAAATGCAACAATTCAGCCGCCAACCGGGCAGCAACTGCGTTCAGTCATCCGCTACCAGCAACAGATGGCACTGTGTTGGTAGCTGCAGTTGCTAGGTAATACATACAACGTAACATGATTCAAATACCGTTTCATTGACATCTTTTCCTGACTGGCATGCTTATTCCCTTGTAGAGTTTAACGTGTTTCTTCACAATTGTAAATAACACTAATTCTTCAGCGGTCCTCGACTAGCATGTTCCTATTTGTGGTAAAACGACATAGTAAACTGCCCAGGATGGACATGACATCAAAGCCCTCCCTCTCCTCCCTTTCAATATACAGTGTACTTTACTTACTCCCTGCCCTAGGGGTCCATTTCATCTTTACAGGCATGCTCTGCTACAGAATATTGCAGTGTTCTAGTACAGTGTAGGGTGCGGTGCAGTGTTCCAATACAATGTAATGGTGTTTCAGTACAGCGTAGTACGTACTTTAGTGTTACAGTACAGTGTAACGTACAGTGCAGCATTCCAGTACATTATAGTCGTGGATGGTACCCTGTCACCTTCCCACAGTGACTATGTACATTATACTGTACCATCAACAGTTTCTTACAACAGCAATAATATAAAAGATAAAAATCAGGGACACTGGTAGAAGCTAAGACTAAACATACCCGCCTTGTTTCGGAACATCCTTCTAACAGTCTTCCAAGACTTTGAAAAGCCATATCTAAGGCCTACTTAAGCAGTTGTCACCCAGAGAAACAAGCTCTACCATTACTAGCACTTATCATAAAGTTATGAGACACCTCCCACAAGACTTCATTTAATGTGACTGTCAGTATATTTTTTTCTTCCGCTTTTAATGATCTAAAATGTACTGATCTAATTCTCAAAAAAAAAAATATCAAGTTCATGTCTTCAGATGGCATGAATGTATATCTATCTTTATATATGTCACCTTTCCTTTCTCAAAAATTTGTAAATACTTTCCCTGTCTGTTTTTCCCCCTTTCTCAATTCTCTCTATATTTCAATTAGGGCCCGTCCTTGATGTGGACTTCTGTCCGTGACTGGAGCCTTCAACATAAAAGAAAAGAATAATAGTATTCGTTACGGTTTATTTCAGGCAATGTGGGCCCTTAAAACAGCTGGAAAAATATTCAAGATAACGCAAGAGATAATCTTATGAGGTGCCACCAATTACAGACTTACTGTAAAAGATTCGTTTTTATGTATATATTTTACTCACGAACGAGTTACTGTACAGAGTCGGTAGAAGCTGGGGTACTCACCTAAGCTCAACGTGGTCCGTCAATTGAACAGCGGTGCTCTAGGGGATGGTCGATGAAGTGGATGACTACGTTAGGTAGCACACTCCTTAGACAAACACGAGTGACACTCTCCCTCTTACGCTCTGGACATCACCCATCGCTACATGACTACAAACATCGTTTCACTATATCCCATGACTCTTCATGTCCACGGTGCGACTACCCACTTACTCTTCAATTGCCCCTCAGTTTTTGGACATAGACGCACACACAAGGTAATTCTTTATGACCTGTAGTTCCCGATCGGTAGACGTGGCGAGCTCCTCGAGTGCTGCAGGAGCCTCGTAGGGATAGAAGAGGTTCATGGGGTAGGAAGATAAGGCACATACTGATCATGGACGAGATGGTGAGGGAGGTAAATGCAAGGGTCACGGAGAGGAGCAGGTCCACGGTATTCCGGGGTGGGGGGACGGATAGCGGATGAGAGATGAGTCAGTTGCTGTTTCCAGATAACACTGTTCTCTTGACAAACTTGAGAGGAGACTCCAGATGTTAGTGTTTGGGTTTAGAACAATGTGTGTCTAAGAAAGAACTTCAGAGTTTAATGTGAACAAATGAAAGGACATTATTAGTGGCGGAAGAGTATAGAATTGTCCTAGATGTAGCTACATGGAAATTCTCTTTCTTTCATCTAGCTTCTCTAATCTTTATTCCACCGCCTGTTGCCACAGTACCACACATCTCTGTGGCAACCTCTTGTTTTAAGATATACTTTAGATACCTCGACATCCTTTCTGCCTCGCTCTACAATTTCTTCAATATCTTTCATCTTCTTACTTTAACTTCTTGTAGAAGGTTTAAACTTCTATTCTATTTCTATTTTTCAACTCTATTCCTCCTTTGCTTTTCCATTGTCATTTTTACTCGGAGATAATCAATTTCCTCATCTTCCTGTTGAACTGCCAACTACCTCTTATTGTATATTCCACACTGCCTGTAATATTCTTTCCTTCTTATGTTATTGGATATCCTTGTACTGAAAGTATGTGGTTGCAACATTCAAACTCGTTGACGTATACTTTCCACCTATCCTTTTTACCATTAGCATTTTAAATGTGTGACAGTGTCTACATACTCACTTTTATTTCACGTTAATTTTCTCATTAGAGGCTTTCACAGGATAAAATGAATTGAAGTGATGTGGTATATAGGGGGCGACGGGCTGTCAGCGGACTGAACAAGAGCATATGAAGCAGGCGGGGTAAATCATGGAAAGGTCTGTAAGGCCGAGTTGTGGATAGAGGGCTGTGGTTTAAGTACATTACACATGACAGTTAGAGAATGGATACGAGTGAATGTCCGTCTGTTCCTGGTGCTATCTCGTTAACGAGGGAAACGGTAAATAAGTATGACTTTTTTCCCATATACATTCACGGTGAATATATGATAACTAGAAATGTTCTACCCTTGTGTTAGGGTGCCTTGATATGGTTTAAGGAGTGTTCCCTCAACACACCTTTCCAGGGAGCGTGCACCTCATCCTTGACGTAACCTTGACTGCATTAAACAATTTTATTTGTCAGGCTGATGACGGTCGTCACAGATAAGGTTTAAGTATACTTGACATGTACACTTAATCAACCTCCTGAGCACGATGGCACGACCCTTCAGTTTCATGTCCGGCCCAAGGCCATCATCCCCACCGGTGTCATACCGTCGTTCTCAAGGGTCGTGCACCTATGCCCTCAGGGGGCCAGGTTCCAACGGATATCATTATCCCGCACGGGATCTTTAGTCTTATCCTGGAGCAGGTGTCTGTGGCAGTAGTCCCTTCCCTCTACAGTGATGAAGTTCCAGGTACACCTTACCCGTTTAAGTGTGACTTTATATAACGAACAAGTGGCTGAATCAGCCACCGTACTTGAGCGCAGCAGCTGCATCAGCCGTCCTAATTGAACGCAGCAGCTGAAACAGCTGCCTTGAGTACTCCAGCTGAATCAGCACGACCTACTCGAACGCATCAGCTGAGTAAGCACACCCTACTCGAGCTCAGCAGCTGAGTCAGCTGCCCGACCGATAAAAATACAGGAATATTTTCAGAAGAGTCAAAGGCTCCCAAGTTCCATTTGTCGTTGAAGGGATCGTCTCGGTAGGTTGAAGGTATTGCAGATCTGAACCAGCTTTCCTTAAGTTTCCTGCAAGCTTAGATTGCCGATCTTAACTTGCATATTCTAAAGTGTTTTTCTGGTAGGATGAAGGAGATATAGATTTTAATCATCAAGTCTGAGCTGCTAATGTCTCCAGACATTTGTACTCTATATAAAAGACATGTTTGAACCTAGAACTGATATTCCTTAAGAAGATAATCCTCTAAAATTAAATGATGGCGTAGATCGTAACCAGACTCGTAGGCAAAGATTTATCAGATTGAAGTGAAAATTTTCAGAATATTGTAAATCTCTGGCAGGGAATTTGGTGTTCTTGTATTTTACCAGTCTGCAGCGTTGGGGTAGGGAACGCAGCGTGCAAAATTAATTCCCATGAAAGGTGCATGGCTCTATGAACTTGATCCACGCCGTGGAAATGGAAACGAAGTTTATGGTAATAGAAATGTTTGAGCCTCGAACGCGAGGGTTCATCACGGTAGTTTCTGTTTAAATCAAAGGAAGAGTAGCGAATATTATTATGATTTTGTCTTCATAATCGTTTCCCTTTAGAAGACAGACCTCTCAGCCAGTGTTACCAAACTCTCTGAGACGTGAACTGGTTTTTCCCTTATGGCTGTTGCTCCTCACGTGAGAGGACTCTGATTGTCGCTGAGGTGGCAGTAGCCTCAAGTGTTGCAGCTTTACACAACGATCAGGTGTGTTGGCGCGGCGCTAGAGTGGTGCCTTTGTGTCCTTGAAGACTCTGTTTGAGAAATACTTGTGTTGGAGTTTGTCATACTTTGGTGGTGGATAGTTGTCGATAAGTTTGGATAGTAGTAGTTCTGTCGGTGGTGTTGAAGGGTGGTGGTGGTGGCTACCAGTTGTTGGTGATATTGGGTGTGGTGGCTACTGGTTGTTGATGATTGGTGGTGGATGTTGGTGGCAATTGATCGGTTCGGGTGGTTTTAGATTCTGGTCGTTGATGGTAACAGTATGTTGCGATGGTTAGTGGTTGTCTGTGGTAATGTAAGGTGGTTGTAATGAGTGACTGTTCGTGGTTGTGTATAGTGCTGGTTGTAATTGTGGTGGGCTTTGGTGAAGATAGAGTTTGTTGTTGTTAGTGTAAGGCGGTAGTGGAGATCGGTGATGGTGCTGGAAGTTGGGTAAATGGAACTGTAAGATAGTAGTGGTTTTTGGTTATTAGTAGTGTATGGGAGACGGTGATGGTCTGTTGGTTGTTAATGTTGGTAATGGTAGTGGTGGCAGCGTAGGGTAGTGGTTCTGTGGTTAGGGTTAGGCAGTATGGTGTCAGTGGTTTGGTAGTGTAGGGGTGCGAGAGTCGTTAGTGAGTTGTGACTGAGGATGGTAGCAGAACGTAGTTGTTAGTGGTGGTGTAGAGTAATCGTAATTGGTGTGCGTGTTTGTGAGTGGTAGTGACTCGTAGTTAATTGTAGTTGTGTAGACTGATGATTGATAATGGTTGGTAATGGCTCGAGTGGAGGGTGATTGGGATTCTTGGTTGTTTTTGGTAGTTTCTTGGTGCTGATGAATTGGTGTTTTTTGGTAGCGGTGTTGCGTGGTGGTCGTTCTTGATGATGGTTGCAGTGATGGTGAGTTTCGGTTGTTCTTGATTGTTTAGGGTTGTCTTGGTTCCTGATTTTTGGTGGCTGTGGAGAGAAGCAATGGTGCTTGGTTATTGATAATTGTTAGTGGTTGGTTGAGGTGGTTTGTGGTTGTTGGTGGTTTAGGTTTTGTTGATGAGGCAGGGTGGTGTTCCTGTGTGGTTTTGAAATGTGCTTTAGGATGATTATGGTGACAGTCACCTTTAATATCTCCGATGGTACTTTTGATTTGATATGGTTCTTAGTTGCTGGGAATGGTGCAGTATAGTGATGTACGATGGTTTTTGATAAACTTTGGTGATAGCAGTAAATGACGGATGGTTTATGGTTACGGTAAGTGGTGTTCACTTGGTTCTGTGAGGTGACAGGAGTTGCTGTTGGTTGATCGATGTGCAAGCTGACTGTTTTAATGTGTGTTTCATGGTTTTTGGATGGTTGCAGTGGTTTCCTAGTTGTTGGTGTTGTGCATTCAGTTGTGGTGTGTAATTGTTACTAGAGAGGTATAGTTATGTTTCACCTAACTACCTTCTGTATTTATGACAGACGGACTGTTTTGTTTAATGGACTGTTTTGTATAAACTTAAGTGTTCCTGTAATCATAGTCTTACAGGAACGAGGGCACTTGAAGACTGTCACGTGAATGTTACAGTATTTCAGCCAGATGATAATTATACAGTGTGTATCGAGTTTACCAGATACTTGCTGTCTTCTGTTGTGCGTGGTCTTGAATTAACCACAAAAAGCTCTCTCGTTGTATAGTGGACATCGACAGTTCAAAATGAAATTTAAATCACTCTTACCTTCATGATCTAACAGCTCAAAGTTTTATTATCATTGTAGCACAATATATGCATGTAAACGTGTATTCACAGACATTCAGACACATATAATGAGAAATTCTTGAAAAACACACAGACACACACACACACACACACACACGCGCGCGCTAAAGATGTTCTGATACCAGGTTGATGAATTAAGCCCGAATTAATGAGTAAAGTAATGAGGACGGGTCATGGGGAGAGAAGTCCTCGATATGAACATTATTTACCAGGAGATAAACTGCAGAAATCTGTGTGTGAGAAAGCCTTAGGAGTGACGTTATCTCTAACCTGTTGCCAGAGTCCCACATTAGAAGAATAGTGAAGGAGACAAACTGTCCGCTGGCAAATTTTAGAATAGCATTCAGGTTTATGGATAAAATGTTCACCAAGCTGTTTCATCCTACTTAAGGCCAGAACTAAGATATGCGTCTCAAGCTATGTTACCCCACCTAAAGGAGAAAAAAGAAGCAATGGAAAAGGTTCAGAGGAGAGCAGCAAAGATGATAACAGAATTAAGAGAGGTGAATTAAGTGAAATGTTAGAGGCCTTACATTTGCCCACCGGGGGAGAGAGAAGAGTGAGGGGTGACCTGATCGCAATCTTAAGGTTTTTAAAACAGATCGATGACGTGGACAGCAAACAGATTTTCGAGAGCATAACGTGAAATCAAGGGCGAAACT
>JAUUDW010642736.1:0-10872 GCA_032361385.1 Panulirus guttatus
TTTTGGTGGGGTGGTTGGCCTGGATAACGAAATGTGTGTTCAATTATTTTTCTTATGTTATCGTTTCTTGATAATTCTTTCGTAGCAATTTGGTTGATAGTAGGATGTGCTTTAAAGTTACCTGAGGACAAATTAAAGTTCTTAGTATTAGAAATCAAGACAGATTCAAAGACGTTACGGGTAGCATAATCAAAAGAGAGGCACAAATGTGACTGGGTTGTTAAGGTCTACAGGATGATCGTTTTCATGGCAGTGTTTAGCGATAGCATTTTGTGGTCATCCCTGCGTGTTTACTGACGGTGCCAATAGCATCTCTCTGTTACTGTTTTACCGGCCTGGCCAATGTATGCATGTTTATATGCCTTACATTTGACGACGTAAACACTCCCAATTGTTGGATGATTTGGTTTATTTTCAATTTAGGTCTTACTGATAATGTTATTGTACTGGAAGGCCTTAAGACTCACTGGGTTCTGGATTACTACTAAGTCGGGAACAACAGAACTACAACAGAAATGAGATCTCCTCCATATGCAAGGAATCCCGCACCCACCACAGTCACTGGCTGGTGAACAAGATCAGACTCCAGAAATAATCGTCATAGTGGGGCAGTAATGGATCCTCCATTTCCCTCTAACAACGCTTATCAGTATAAGCTTCGTTAAGGGAAAGTAACAGAACCTTTGACTACAGTACTGAGAGATGTTCCAGCATCACTCATTATCTTAACAGGCACAGCTGTACCGTTTTTTGAAACAGACCAGAACAGCTAAGCCTAAATGACTTGAAGGAAAAGAGGATCTTCCACCACCGGTTCGCAAGGGACACTTAACTGCCTGGCAGTGTTACGTGGATAAACGAGAAAGTAACGCTTGGTTCCTAATTACTACAATGCTGCTGGTTCCGTATTCTCCAGGGACACTCTGCAATGAGGTGAGTTGGTTTCTTGCGATATAAGCCTCGTGACCTGTGCGCTGCCCTTATCAAATAGCCAGCAACAGGCTTTCGATTAAACTACATAACTACAATACGCGAATTACATTTGTTAATGAGTAACGACAAAGTACTGGTCTGGCTAGTATCAGCCTATGAATACAAGATAAACCTTTAGTAAAAACTTCAACCCTATTGAGAAGGGTCACATCCTTTTCACAAAGATACACACGGACATCAGGTCTTACCCTCGTTAAGCACTGCACAAGAGAAATTATAATGTTCACTGCAACTCTTCTGAAATACTGAATCACCGGAAGATAACCATTTGCTTCTTAATTTCTTAACTTGATTAACATACTCAGTATAGTTTTGGCTTCGTACTTCCACCAAGTTCCTAAATTTTGCTCTGTCGTAATCTGCAGTTAATTGATGTGGTTTTAACACAGCCGCCGTAACTATTGCATAAGTTGGTTATTGTGAGGAAAAAAGATATAGGTATAACGACCTTTATTTCTGATACATTCTGAACAAATAATGACAATTTTTCTTTAAAGCCACTCCTAAGAGCTTCCTCTCCTCTTTATCTTTTAACCTTTTTCCTTTTAATTCCACAAAAAATAACAGTACTGTTCTTAGAATACTCTCTTAAGTTACACATATCAAGTTCTGAACTATACACCACCTCCTCTACAAATCCATGGAAGACTGTACGAGTACTTCCCACCTCAAACTTCTTCCAACTGGGTTTAAGTTCTGTAACACGATTATGAGCCTGTCTTGTCCAGTCATGTTCCCTGATATTTGTATTCTTTACTTATTTCATTTTTTTTTTTTGTAATGACGGACACAGCACGGGCAAGTAACAGGCCCCAGTCAAGGCCAACTCGCGTGGAAGGAAAAAGTTATAGAGAAAGAAAGAGGATATCAATCAGCGCTCTGCAGGTGTCTGTAGACCTGACTCTTAAAGGAAGAAAAGTCATAATGATAGGGAAAGACAAGAGAAGGAGAATTCCACAGCTTAGCTTTTAAGAGGGCAGAAGGAGGTATCATAACAGCCAATCCTCGAGTGAAAGTCTTAAAGCTTTTACTGATGGTTCGGTCGTAAACGCCTTAACGATGAAACCATTAATTTCCCCCGATGTTTTCACATACATTTCCTCGGTTAGATAGAATTGCCATATCGATTATCATTAGATGACAGCCTCCCTCTAAGGACAACCCTCCGACAGGCCCCTAATTTGCCATGTAGATACACCTCTTCTAAACCAGTTTTGGCCTAGCAGGACATATACTTGTCACGCAAAAAGACAGTCATAAAACTTACGCCACAACCCATCTTGTCAATACTTGTTGAAATAGACCCTTGTGACGTTCAGAGTCGACCAGTGGTCACTCTGTCCACGGACATAGTAAGGCAAGGAAGTGGTGCTATCGCCAGCATGATATAATGACTTCAAACAAAAGGTAAATAATTCAGATCAACATTTACCTTAATAGTGACGATTTTTCTTTTTAAGTAATGAATTGTTGGGCTGAGGACTGCACTTTAAGTAGACACAAGGCAATTTAGATTTTTCTAGCTCTCATTTGACTGTAGTGCTTTTCCTATGCCGTTACACGTATATCAAGCAAAGCCAGTGACAAGGCATTTGAAGTAAGAACTCTCATTCCAGTTTCCTGATTGCAATGATGGTTTTTTGTTCTTGTAATGCTACACTGGTAGACAGTTCTGTGTAACACAAGCGTAAATCAAATATCAATAATCACATTTAAGTATTTTTACATAAAATGGATAAATCTATTTCTTACTTTACACCTTACTCTGATAACAGTGAGCTAAACTATGAATTTGATTACGTCTTTCGTTTCACATTTATTGACTTGCCATGAAGTAGTGGCACCATCAGAAGAAGAAGGTCCATTTCGGACAGTGAAGGACTGACCGATGATGATCCCACGGGTAAATGTAAAGGAGATTTATACGATAATCTGTCTAGACGTGGTTAGTTCATGTAACGATGCAGAGGTCGTGGTTAGTTGAGACAAACAGTCCAGAGGTTGTGGTAAGTTGAGGTAACAGTGCACAGGTCGTGGTAAGTTAACAGTGCGTAGGTCACGGCTTCTTCATAACGCAACTGGAGAGAACAAACTGCTACGAGATACTACGTATTATGATGTGGTTGGTACTCCACTGAAAGAGACGGGGTAGAACTCCTTCTCTTCTCTTTAGCAGACACAAGGGAGTTACTTGATGGCATTCGCTTCGATGGATTATTTCCTTAGCTCATCAAAATATGCCAAAATCTCCATCCGCTCAATATAACAGATACGATATGGGACTTTGCCTATCATGTAAACTTACTTTCAGTAGAAATAAGTGTAATAGGCGGGTAATCGTTTGGCGTTCAACCACATATATTTCACTTCTTCGTTTGTGATTCGATAAGATTTTAGCTATATTTCCTTATTTCTAATTTTGAACGCAGCATATTTCTGGCGACATGATCAACTCTTATTTCTTTTTTTATCATTTATTGTACTTTTTGAAGGTGTGAATAAAGAGCTATTGTGTCCAAGTCATTCCTAGTAATACCTTCAACGTACGGACGTTCTCTTGTGGTGACCAGTGAGCTCACAGTTACAATGAAATAGATTATCATCTACCAGTTTGCATGTGTTTAAATCTGTAGTTGCCTGAAAAATCATTCTTTGTAAGGGATAGAATTATCTTTTATAATCTGGCTAATAAAAGAAACAAATGAATAAAGAAACAAAACATATGAAGTTTTTAGCTAAAATGAATTTTCAAAAACTTCTCCAGTACAAAGTATACTGTGGGGTCTTATGCGATAAACAAAACTGTACTAATTTACAGTATAAACAATAGCTATTTACACATACAGAATTATATAAATACTGATCCAATAGTTCTTACAACTTAAGGAAGTTGAAGCCAAGGTTTGAGAAAGGTCAGGCGATGGGACATATGCTAGTTCAGGAGGATGGTAATCACTCACGATGACGGTGGAGCGCTCACTCCCCACCTCAACACAGAACACATGAGCATAGTCTTGGAATATGACAAAAAGCATTTTCATGGTACGCTACGTTGTTAGGGTTATGATATTTACATTATCATTATTTCATAAACATCACAAAGCATTATCTGTCCGTTCGCCTGACCTATTTTAAACCTTGGCTTCGATTTCCTTCTAGCTTGGTGGGTTAGTGGATGGGTGGGAGGGATTTGATGAGTGGTGATTGAGAAGGTGGAGACTAAAAGGGTGTGATATGGAATAACGTAGTTTCAGGAGTAATAAAGGCTGTGTGGATCGATTGTTTGCTTTGAATAATGTGTATGGGAAATACATTGAGAAAGAGAGGAATTATTATGTGACATTCATAGATCTGGAGGGAGGCTATCAGAAGCAGCGTGGAGTTTTATCAAGGGAGTAAGGCGGGTGCGCGAGTTGGTAAAGAGACGGGTGAGTGTTCCAGGAAAATTAGGCTATAAGGCAAAAGTGTGTGATGTCACTATGGCTGTTTGATCTCCTTATGGAAAGGGGGAGGGGTGAGGGAGATGAATGCAAGGGTCTTGGAGAGGCTAGATATGCAGTCTGCTGGGAGTGGGGTGAGGGCTTGGAGGAGAGTTAGTTGTATGCTGATGACACAACACTGGTGAGAGATTTGAGTGAGAAACTGTAGAAGCTGGTGTCTGAGTTTGGGAGATATGTGTGAAGGAGAAAGTTGAGAATGAATGTGAATAAGAACAAGGTAGTCAGGCCTCAGTGGGCAAAAGAGACATTTTAGTTGGGGGTGTAAATCTGAATGGAAAAAACTCGGAGGATGTGTTGTGTTTTAGATACCGGGAGTGGACGTGGTAGGAAATAGAACGATGAAAGCTGAAGTGGATCACTGGTGGGTGAGGAGGCAAAGGTCCCGGAAGCATTGAGATGTGTGTGGAACGAGAGATCTTAATCTGGGAGGGCAAAGATGGGTATGTTTGAACGTGTTGCATGGATGCAAGGAGTGGCGGTATTCCTGAGAAAGAGGCACGACCTAGATAGTGATAGTCTACTGCTGATCTTATGAAGGTAATGTATAGTGTTCGGCCAAGATGGATAGGGATGCACTTGTGCTCTTCTACAAGGACAGAGAGCTAACGGAGCCTTATGTGGAGAGAGTCAGTGATGTCCTTCACGTAGGGATGCTTTCCAGGAGTGATCCCAGTTGTATAAACAACAGCTGGAGCCCCCAGGTAACAGTGCTGGGTGGCAGACGGACAGACATCCCCACACATACACATATATGGTAGGCTTCGGACATGGAAGGAGAGGATATGATTTTTTTTTCTGTGAGATAAGAAATCCGCTGTCCAGGGATGAAGTGAGGATTGACGAAAGGTATTCGTGTAGTCGACTTGTGTCCGCTACCCGAATGCAGATATCGTCCGCAAAACTAACTGTTCTTTCTCTTCAAGACGAATGCCCAGTGGTTGTTGGCATTTGTGCATCAGGACTTTGAACAGGAAGGTGCTCAACATTTCCTCCCTGTGGCGTCCCAAAGTGGATCGGGCGTGAGGAGCTTAGCGCTCCCTTGACGTCTACCCTGAAGTGTCTGTTGTTGGTGGTAACTGCGGACCCATCTGAATATTTGTCCCTTTAACCCCAAAGGGCAAGTATGTCAAATATAAAATTCTTGTTAACCATGTCAGAGGCACTAACCTAAGGTCGATAAAGGCCGTCCAGGGAGCTGAAAGCCGGGGTAGTGGAATTCTGTAATGCAGAGTTATTCCTGTCAGGTAGGAAACAATAGAGGTGTCATGAAATTCAATTTCTAATAGAATAAAGTAACTGGTTGAGTAGGAACCTCTCCATCACTTTGCAAAAGCAGAAAGTGAGGGAGGTGGGCCTTTTGTATACTTCTTCGGATAGGGCTTGGAAACAGGGACAATAATGCTCCTACTCCAGGCAAAAGGCGGATGTCCCTCCAGTAGGCATAGTGTAGAGTCTAAGAAGGAGGCTTCCTGAAACCTTCATAATGAGGCTCAGCGTAGAGTAGGAGATGCCATCTTCACCAGGGGAGGAGACTTTATCCATAAGCACTGCTTGACGGAGTTCCTCATGGTCGATCGGTACCGGGTCATCCTCCTCCTATGTTCTGGCTTCGTTGATAGAGCACTGACATTGATCTTCGTTTCGTGCTGGCGCAAGTCGTACTTGAGGCAGTAGAAATTGTAGTTGTGACCATGAACTCCTTTCCAATACCGTTTCCAGTGGAAAATGGTGTAGTGGTGTCTTTCTTTATTACTGTGATGCGGTTGATGGGTTCCCACATAAGGGTAGGAGAAGTCTGCCGACTGATGGAGGTGGTGAAATTATTCCCTGAATCCCGCCGGACACAGGATTACATGTCGATTGGGTTGTCAACTGCGACATGATAAGTCCAAAAATTTTCACTTGAAGGATCGATTTCGTGTGTCGGCTTTAGAAGCTTAAGCGGCCAGGCGCTGGAGGCTGATGATCTTGTCTTAATGCATCCATTTCTGTGGCTGACCTGTTCTACTTTTAGGAACATGGTCAGTGTAACACACCTTTTTGGTGGAATGGACCGCCAGTGGTTCGGGCACTCTTGCCGATCATCATCCTCTCTTTTGTGCCAACTTGGATTAGGAGGTTAGGCTGACCGAAATCATGTTTATCATATCAGTCTTAAACTGCCGAAACATCTGTATGAACAGATCTCTAAGAAAGACAACGGGCGTGGCGAGTATCTTGGTCTTGTGTCCTCTGAGGTGCAGAGTTACTCAAGAGGTGAGGTGCAAGGCTCATTCGGAGCTGAGATGCATGACTGTCCTGGAGCCAAAAAGCAGTGATGTGTTAGGGATGAGGTGCTGGATTATTCTGGAAAGGAGGTGCAGGGTTTGTCTGGGGCTGATATAGATACATTTTGGAAATCTGTTTCGTGGTTGTTGTGGTAAGTGATGACACGGTCGACACAGGTCTTACTGTTGGGTCTGGCGAAGATTGGACGAGTTCAGGCTTGTTGATAGGTGTAGACGTGATGCTGGCCTTTACACCATCCACATTCCCCATGGTGGAGCAATACTTCAAAACTTGCCTCTCCAGCTGCCATGCATAACACATCGAAACCAGAGCTCCCTATCCATAGTCAAACCCCACAGCCCTTTTTCTGGTTTTCTCTGACTGCTTCACGTGACCTTGTTCAGCCCACTGACGGCAAAGTGCTCAAATTTGCTCTATCCCTTGCTAGTCTCACACCCCCCTTGCATGTGGTCAGGCCCAGGTTCCACAAAGCATTTATTACTCCATCTTTCAGTCTCCAGTTTGGTCTCTCCCTTCTCCTGATCCTCCACTTCTGAGACGTATATTCCTTTAGTAAGTCTCTCCTCACTCACCCTCTCTGTGTTTCTAAACCATTTCAATATACCATCTTAAGTTCCTCAAACCATACTTTTCTTACTACAGTGAGTACATACAGATCTATAGGAGTAGAAAGGATTATGGGCTTCCGTAACGATGTTGGCGTAACTTTTCCCTTTAGTTTCAACATCATCTACGCTCATCAATTCAGTATAGGGATACTGGACATCCACTGTCCAAAGTGACGCATTGCAGTGTCTTTAATAACGTCTGTTGTTAGAATCTGGGTTTGTACGTCTTGACATTTGGCTCCAGGTACTGGTTCGTCGTGATGACGGAACACCAGAGAAGCGATGCATGTTTGTTTCGATCGATAGATGACATTGATTTGGCAGGTGAAAGGAGGCGCCAATAAGCCAGATCGGTAAAGAATAAGGTCTAGTGCTCTAACGAGAGGGTGTTCGTTTACTTAAATCGTCTCTGATCCGACGTCAACTTTTGCTCGGAAAACCACATATCAGAAAAAGAACGTAAGACAATAAAAAATAATCTCTGTAGTGACATAGTTCATTTTCCCGGCCAGAGTGTACTACCAAACTACCATATGCCATGTTGCTACCAGAGTTAAAGCCATCAAACAACCTTTTGCGGTGCGACGGACTTCGTCCACATCAAGAGAGTTAAACAGCTCTGGACTCAAGTTGTCTTTTGTTGCATTCCATATCTTAAACCACATTTCTTCTTGGTGGTACATGGTTCCATAAGCACTACTCATATCCTGTTTTCCTACACGGATCCGTAAACATCCTCTCCAGCAGCGTCAGAGGAGACAGTTCAAGTCACGGAGTTCTCCTGACGTCCTCGCTGCCTTTGAATCGAAACTCGGAAAAGCAAGTCGACATTTGGCGTTGGTCTATATGGTAAAGAGATCTTCCCGAGGATTCACACCAAATGGTAAGATCCTTGTCAAAGCAACTGATTTCAGGCATCATTCCGGTCAACTTTGCGTTTGACCTTGACACGGCGTCTGACCGAACGCTGCAAAACTGCACGAAGGATATAAGTGCGAATAAACACTGATGCTGCAAGAGTATAGATATGTTCTTTGTTCTCAAAATAGGAAGAGAATGTTACGGACCTGATTCATGAAGCACTGAACAGATTTAGCGTTAGTCCATCAGATACTGAATCCTTCTATCCGGTTTGAATCGTTCAGAAAGAGGAAAAAAAAGTTTATCTTTTTCTTTTTGGCTTTCCGATAACTCTGAACCTGTCCACACTCCTACTTCTCTCCAGGTTAGTTTTCAGGGGGACTGGAGGTAAACTCTCTAAATACGAAAGGATTGATAGCCACATTTTCAAGTCGAAGGGCGTCTGTCCAAACCGTCAGCGGGTTCAAAGAAGCTCTTCCAGCCGTGGGTTTCAAGCTTTTCATTACTGGAAAACCATTCATAAGCTTCATGAACTTCTAATGGATATGTATTAACTCGTCTCTTTATAAAAACGAGTAGAACCTTTTCATCTGTAATGGCTTTACTGGCTTGTGCCTTGACAAAACGTTTTGTCCATCCCTGTGAAATAGAATTTTCCATGAAACATTCCCATTCGCAACGTAATGCCGTAGTCATGAAAGTTCAGCAGGATGGGTACTCATTATTATTTCAATGTATAACTTTAAATTAAAAGTTTAATATTTTAATCACTTATTACTTTTCCGCAATAGTGTACCTTTGTAACTCGCTCCAGTGAATCCAGGTCCTTATCTTTTGTTAGTCACAACGCTGCTATCAACGCCAAGACCTTCCCCTTAAGGTCCTGGAGTAACCCTTGTCGGTTCACGAGAAGAAAGGGACTCTTTTTTCCACATGACTTGGCTCGTTTAAAAAACAGTTTTTCTTACTTCCTCTAAATTTGTAAATACTTTCCCTTGTCTCTTCTCTTTTCCTTTCATAATCCTATCTATACTTCAATTAAGGTCTGGCCTTTATGTGGACTTTTGTCCATGACTGGAGCCCCTATCGTAAAAAATAAGAAAAAGAATGTTACAGTGTTTACCATGGG
Organism: Panulirus guttatus; assembly: GCA_032361385.1. Lineage (NCBI taxonomy): Eukaryota > Metazoa > Arthropoda > Malacostraca > Decapoda > Palinuridae > Panulirus > Panulirus guttatus. Next base: position 9,381 of record JAUUDW010642736.1, read on the forward strand.
CACGCTCCAAAATATTTGTCTTATTCGTCACAGCGCAGACTACGGTAAAGGATTGGTGGTGAGATAGTGTATACGCAGACGTAAGGAGTGTCACCTTCCAGTAAACAGAACATGTGACAGATGGAGACAAGACGTTTGAAAAACTGCAGTAGCCATGGCGTGTACATTAGAACAAGAGTCCTCAATTGTACTAGTCTCAGTATAGCTAGCCACAAAAAGCTGCTGGATCAAAAGTATCTTTAGTTCTGGCAGAAACAAATCTAGATTCCCCCCCTTTTTTTTCCAAGCGGTATTCGGAGGTTATAGACTTTTATCGACAAACTTCGATACGTTAGAATGTTCCTCGCTTTTTAACCGAGATGTCCCAACCCGTGACCTATCAAATCTTGCCAGTAACGTGAGCTCGTGTCTGGATATGATTCTAAAGCAAGAGTCAAGTGAGGTTTCGTAAGGACGAGTCTCATGATTTGCGAAGTTTCCCCTTAGGTAGGCACCCTTTCTGGACTCTGTTACGTTTGTGTATGTTCGGTTCGCTAGTTGTAACATGGAACTATAGGCCTAAGGGTTCTGTCTTCGCCTCTCTTCTAACGACAGAGGTTTAGAAAACGGAAATACGCCATCAGCAACTAGGGTTCCGTGTGCTGAAGGCAATGGAAGCTTTGACTGAAGCTCTGTGAAGGAACAACCCCCTAAGGTATCACGATCATTACCACCAAGTTGACAACATACGACTTGGTTACTCTGGCGAATCATCGGTATACTGTTCTAGAAACAGGACCAAAGGTCTAGGGTCTGGTTACGGCGACCCCAAACCGATGACACGGATTATGATCTCGAGTTTATGAAAATTTGAGTAGATCACCAGCCGCCTTCGAGTTCTGAATACTGAGGACATTCCGTGATCCATGCGCTAACCTCTATCACCACCCTATCCAGAAACAGATCTAAAAGCTATGGTAATGCCCCGTTGAGGTTCTGTAAAGAATAAAATCCACCTGCTTAGATACCATCAGAGGACATCGAACCTTGGGTCAAGGGGTCTGTCTCTGGCGTCCTCACCGATGATACAGGGTTACGAGTTGATTTCACGTTACGTGATGTGGTTAGTGAGGCACAAGTTGATAAATCTGTTGTATCCTGTGTTGCTAATACTGAAATGCTATTTGTATACAGACTCAATTGTTCGGGGTTGAAGTGACCTCGGGTATATCATACAGCTCAGAGAATTAGCTTACCACTAGTCAAAAGAAATGAAAAAACAATAAGTTTGTGAAGTGTTTCCTGAATGCAAGACGATGCCACCTGGAAGAGTTTTTGCTTTGTTGAATTAGGAGTTCCATTTGTGCAATTAGAAATAACGAAAGGACGTAAACGATTCCTGGATTTAAGGTCGCAAACTTCCGTGGTGTAGCGGTTAGCGTTCTTGACCGTGACGCATTCACGGGCCGCCAAGAGTCGATCGTATAAGTTCAAATCCTGGTTGCGGCAGTCG
>JAUUDW010642747.1:0-10872 GCA_032361385.1 Panulirus guttatus
GTTATATCGGCAAGATCCCGGTGGATATCCCAGGTGATGCTAACCAACCACACTGGGAGTCAAAGCGGGTTGTTAATCCTTTGATCAAGACGATACAACCATGGAAAAAATTTCGTACGACCCTTGAACACATCGGTGCGACCCTTAGGCGTCGGCACGACCCTTGAACACGTCGTCACGACCCTTAGGTATATAAATGTCTCAGCCTCTACCTGACTGACCCATTTCGGATCAGGCCGAAGGCTAAGGGACTACTGTGCTGCTGCCTAAGGCTCACAGCCTCGTGCTTTAGGGGTTTGGTTCAGATTCCTCGGCGTACCATCTTAAGTTACTCCCTGGTGTAAAGAAGGCAGTGTGTGTGTGTGTGTGTGTGTGTGTCTGTGTGTATGTGGGGGGGGGGACGGTCAGTCCAGTGACCTTGCTTCACCCGACCCTGTCTTGCCTTAACTCGAAATACAAGACGTAGAAATGATATTCAATGAGATCATATCACATTTTATCTTAAGAGCCTAAACAACAGCTTTTAAGATTCACGGTTGACGTGGAAAAAAAAAGATATATCAGAGGCTGAGAGTCTGGTTGATTTCGAGCAATGCCATTCTCTGACATTGTGAAAAATACGCTAAAACAGCCGTTGAACCCCATTTGGTCAGCATGCTCGTAAATAAAGCTGCATTAGCCAGGTTTAGATGTTCGTAAAGTTGGTTAATGCTCAGATTTATGTTTATATACGTATTTTTTTTATGTGGGTTAGGTCGTAAGACTTCTTCTGTTACTGCCGACTGTAACTTGAATATCTTTGTTTCTTTTCTTGGAACTAATTGGTAGTAATCCTATAACTAATGATAAGAAATCAAGTTGGGTAGCCGGAGGTTATAATGATACAGAGAAGACTGGATATTTTCCGTTGGTAACTGAGTACGTAAAATTGAGTGATAATCGAACTGACGAAACACTACAAGGAAAGTTGATCTGCGGTACAAATACATTCTACAAGAAAAGCAATCTCGAAGTGTTCTTTTGTGTGTTTGTTTTCATGACCTTATCAGCGTGTACGTTTAAGTGTGTTATTCCGAAGCTGCTGCAAGCCCGTTATTCCCACAGACGTATTCAGATACGCCTCTCGGGGGACTTGTCATTCTCGCCAGTTCTGCTGTAACTTGATCGACGTGTTGTTATTGTTAATGCAATCACAGCTTCATAGTTAACGCGCGCAGTGGACGTGCGCCGTGCGATTATACAATAGGGCCTGTCTAACTTGGATTTCGTCGTATCGTTGCGTTGCTTCGGTATGAATCGCGATATGCTCAAGTTACTGAATTATGCGAGTCCTTCCTGGCCATGACAGATTCGAGTGTCAGCGTTTAGAATTAGGAGCCACTGAAAGTCTTCATGGTCTAATATTTCGGTGCGGGGAGCAAGGTGGTCAAAGGATAGTCTGCAACCCAGGCTGGCTGGGTATCGGCCATTTCTCTTGTACTCACCTCCTAAGATCACCTGTCCTACTTACTCGGGCATATCCGCTTGAGTCATCTGTCATACTTACAAACTGGTCAGAGGTGTTGGGGTTTATCTACCATACTTATTCTCTGAACAGACCTTTTGGAGTCACAAGTCATACTTACTCGTTGGGTAGACCCGTTCGTCGTCTCTCATACTTACAAGTTGGGTTATAGACCCGTGGGAGTCGCTTGTCATACTGCCCTGTTGGGCAGGTCTGTTAGAATCATCTGTCATACTTGCTCGTTTCGTAGGCCTTTGGGAGTCACTATTCATGCTTATTGGTTTATTAGAACCGTTAGGGGTTATATGTCACACTTGCTATTTGGATAGACCTGTGGGGCATACTAGTCATACTTATTCATCAGGCAGGAATCTTATAAGTAAACCATCTGATTAAGCGAAGGTGGATCCCCATAGATACTGTACAGTTTTAGAGACTCCTTGGCAGATATAGTGTCTGTCATAGCACTGAGGTGCTTACTGAAGGAAGGACAGTATGCTTCCTTCTATAAATATTCATATCTCCCCTTAATGTTCCGATATTTCAAAAGGGATGGACGTAACTCCGAGAAAATTGTTCGAAGAATTATCTAAGTTACAACATAAAAGCGTATTATTGTAAAAAAGAAAGAAAGTCTGAGGAAAATGTCTATAATAAACTCTTGTTACTAAATAAATGCGTATTGGTGTGATAAAGAAGAAAAGTTCTTAGAAAATCAGTCCATAATAAACTCTCGTGAAACGTCAATGTATGTTAATGATGAGTAACAGGTACCCAACAGTGGTAACAAAAATCCTTGTAGAATATTAAACAATATTATGAAGAAAACTAACAAAATAGAAGATTACAGCAAGCGAAAACTCTCGGTCTGTTGTCTCATAATGCTCGAACTACGTATTTTCCCCTTTCATAAGATACGTTATTCCCTCAGGTCATAAATCTACAATCGTTCAGCAAGTAAATCATGTATGCTTTCTAGTGATATAATGTAAAGAGGTGATTGCACTATCATGATGTCATTATCATCTCATATAATAGGTTAGTACGAGAGCGTCTCTGTAAAGAGAGCAATGCGCATTAAAGTTAAGGCAGAGTGTTAGTGTGACAGTCGATATACGACACAGAAGGTCGCCTTGACTCGGTGTTTACAGCAAGGAGTTGGAACAAGCAAAACGTCTGGGAAACAAGTAGTTCGGTAGTTAACGACCGGTCCGGCAGTTTCTCTTAGCCTCGAGAGAGCCCGCTGATTGGATGATGTGAAGACATGGGCAAAGACGTGATTTGTGGAAGAGATAAATACTAGCTAACATGGTGAGGGACAGAGGTGGACAGAGGGCAGATTCCTCATCTTTTCTCATCGCTGTGAGTACATGGAGCAATCCAGTTATCACGACCGACGTGACATTAGACAAGTGTGTGTGGTTAGAACCTTACCTGAAGTTCTGTGAGACAGCTTACCTGCGGAAGAACTTTACCCTTAATATTTGTGAGTTTTATTATGTTTCGTAAAAGACTTCTACTCAAGTTGTGCCATAGTTCGTCATGTTAAGGAATGAGCCGCAAAGTAAAAGTGACAAGTGGTATTACAACTTATTTAAATTAGAAGTGTTCGATTAGTTATAAGTGATATGTCGTATTGTTAGTCAGTAAACTGTGGTAATTACTGTTGTATAGTCACCAAGAACTTCCTAAATAAACTCAGACTTGCACAGGATATTTCAGTGGGTTAGACGAAGTCTGGTTAAGTTTACTGCCTCCAAGACCCAGTTTATACCCATCTCTCTGTCGGAAATTCCTCACAATTTTCCTTTCTCTCTTGACGGATCTGTAATTCCACCTCTTGACTCTTTGTGTATACTTAGTATTGCTGTTACATCCATGCTCTCTTGGGAACCCTACATTACGAGAATTGCTAAGTCTGCCTCTAAGAAACTGGGTATCCTGTTTAGATGTCGAAAGTTCTTTTCTTCCAAACATTTGCTCCGTTTATACAATGGATTCCGTGCTTGTATGGAATACTGCTTTCACATCTGGGTTGGTTCTAGCTCTGCATCCTTACTTGACAGAGTTGAATTACAGTCGAAAGCGGTCCGACTTATAAACTCTTTCCCAGGCTAACTTCAAAACTTGACCTGCGTCGCGGTGTTGGTTTACTTTCCCTCTTCTACAGGTATTACTTTAGTTTTTTGTTCCTGAGAGCTAGCTGCCTGTGTGCCCCCACCACTAGCTAGACCACGCAACACTTGGCAAGCTGCTGCGTCACATGATTACTGTGCGGCCGTTGGCAACTCAAGAGTGGTCGTTTTTGATAACGATTTCTTTCTCTACACCTCGAAGCCTTGGAACTCTCTACATTTTTTTTTTTTTAACTTTGACCTGGCACATTTTGAAAAACAGGTTTTCAACTTCCTCCAAAAAATATGTAAATAATTTCCCATGTCTCTTCTTTTTCCCTTTCATTAACCTCTCTACATTTCAATTCAGACCCTTCCTTGATGTAGACTTATGTCTGTGACTGGAGCCTCCACCGTTAAAGAAAAAGAAAAGGAAAAAAATACTTAAGTATGAAGATTTAACGTCAAGTCACCGTGTAGGGGAAAATCGGTAGTTTGCAAGTGACCCGTGAACACTTCAGTACGTACATACCACGAGTGTTTTACTTCTCTCTCCCTTCACTCTAAGTACAACAGGATATTTGATGATCCCTGAGGATTCACAGTCCTGCTTGTGATGGGCCTCCTCTTTAGTGGACCGCTGCCACCTCACCCACGTCCCGTTAGGTCAAGCGCATGGGAATAAGACCCTCAGAGCTGTTGACTTGGCTCCAGGCGTGTGTGTGCTGCGAGTAGATCTCCAGGCGCGGTGTATATAAATTTCTCACACATATCTCCACCAAAGTCTCCCACGGCGACCGGCGTGAGACGGAGGAGGTAGTGGCGCGGCCGTAATAAGCTTAACGTTTACGCAGGTGCCAGGCAGGTGCATAAGCTGACCCGAAGCTTAACTCAAGCTTTGGGTAGTTCAGGTGTGCAACAACACACCAGCACTAAAGGCCAGTTAGTTAACGATACTTTTCCTCGTTATCATCATTTATCTACTGTTATCTTTAATCTTTTATCATCTTCTAAGTCCTCCTGCTTCCTGCGGGTATTCTCAGCACCATGAGCTCGATGGTACGATCTTTGAACACGATGGTACCATCGCTGGGCGAGACGGCTCCACTCTTTGAATACGACGGTGACGCCTTCGAGTATGGTGACATGACCTTTAACCCGATCCTTTAGGGTCATGTCGAAGGTCACGCCATCATACCCGAAGGGTTCTGCCGTCGTGTCACGAGTCGCAGCGTTGTGGTCGAGGGTCACATATCTCCCTAGATAAATGCTTTTGATTCTAGGAGATTCATTGACTGAAAATTGATATCGTCGTTAAGCATCCCAAATCTTATTTCCTGCATTATTATTTTTCATCATTACTGAGAACTTAGTGTGATAGACTCAAGTCTCTTCTTCGGGACGTTTCTGATGTCTACCAGCATCCTCTCCTGCTGAGTATGTAACGTTAGAATGAAGTTACACGAAAGAGAGATACATACATACTCACACGCTTTTATATCGGAAGAGAACCGCTGTAGTCTCAGTATTTCGTGATGTGAAACGCTGTCTGATGGCGAGGTCACGGATCCCACCCACCGAGGCAGCCGTTGTATTCTCCTGCAGGAAACCTCTGGAGAGTTTCCTGCCGCGGGAGATTTAGTTATGTTCTGTGTTGTTGCTGATCAAGAATAGCCAGGCTTTAGTCTATCACTGGCCCTGGTATATAGATGGCCCATCCCTTCTTTGGTCTGTCACTGGCCTTGGTCTTTACTAAGACAGGCCGTCCCTACCTAAATCTGTCTCTGGTCCTAGTATGTGGGTCTTTAGACAGCCCGTCCCTTCTTTAATCTGTCACTGGCCCTGGTCTGTGGGTCTTTAGACAGCCTGTCCCTTCCTTATCATCCCTGCCACACTCCAGCACCGAAGAAGACAACATCCCTTCCGGGCGAGTCTGAATCTCTCTCCCATCCATTGGGGTCTGAGCTCAGCAGTCTTCTATTAGCCCATTAGATACTGACACATTAATCCAATCTCTCAGTTGTACCCCCGTCCGGTTCCTAACTTTTTTCCCTGGGAATTATTAGGTCTGGGTTTTATCACCATCCCTTAATAAGTTATTCGCTGGAAAGATTTATGGATCTGTTCGAAAAACATGACTAGAAATGTTAATCTTCCGGCAACGGCGACGTGTTCTGAGAAACGAGGTCTATGGAGGCCCCTAAACTAATAATGTGGGAACATTTCCTTTCAAGAATCTTGTAAATCATTTATCCTCGGCTTAGGCTTATCCAGGGGCTCTCGACCAGCGGCAGGCAGGTCCTGCCTGGTCGCGGTCTGGTCCACCTTGTCCTAGGTCGTGGTGTAACTGTATCAAGGACCTCCATTTGTGAGGGCCTTCCCGGGTGATGTACGCACCGCCCTCCTTCAGGCCCTTCTTCAGGACACACTAAGCTTTTTTGTTCCTCTTCCTTTTCTTCTACCTCTTTCTTCCTCCTCCTTTTTTTACTTCAGATGTTTATATTCGTAAATCCTTACCTCCAAGGGTTGTCTCAACGTCCCGATCTGAATCCATCAAATCATGAGGCTGGGTAATAGTAGGTGGGCTGCGTATTAGTACAGCGGTAAAGAGTTTACATGGTTGAGGTGTATACATATAACCTTATTTTGGGTGTCGTTTAAAGAGCCTTCCTTCCTTGACCAGAGCGCGAGCGACAGTATCCACACCTCGTTCAGGATTTGTGACGCACCAGTGAGAACCGTGGTGAACCAGCGTGTGGTTACTGGGGAAGAGACTGCTTTAAGCTCATCGTAGGCTGGTGGTTAGGCTACCTGGCTCCCACACAGATGGTCCGGGGTTCGATTCGCGGGGTAGAGTGGTAAACAGCTTACATTCATCTATTGAACACGACGCTGTGATGCTCGGGAATGATGGCGTGACCTTTGACCTGACACCCAAGGGGTCATGTTAAAAGTCACGCTATCATACCCCCAGGGTCGCACCGTCGTGGCAATGGGTCTTTCCGTCGCGCTTAAGGGTCGTACCGTTGTATTCTCGGACTGCACCGTCGTGTCCAAGGGAAGTGCTGTCGAGCTCAAGAATCGTACCGTCGCATCTCAAAGCGTTGTTGATATTTCTTCACCTTACGGAAATATTTCTCACATTCCATTTCCTCAGAGAAATACGAAACTGGAACGCGTTCTGAGGCGGAAAAATAGGTTAAAGCATTTTCGGTGTCGTGCAGTATTCGCGCCTGCTTTCCTTATCGCTGTGACATTTGAATTACCGAAAGATCGCCAGCTGTATCAGTTCTCTTTATTTCATTAACCTTAGGTCTCCACAGCCGAGAACTCGAGGTGATGTCTCTGCAAACTGTCGATGATGCTATAGGATCGAGAACCCGAGACACGAGACCTCCTACAGTCCTTGCAAGCTGTCGGTGTTGCTGGAGGATCGAGACCCGAGCAACGAGACCTTCCCCCCCTTATCCCTGCAAGCTGTCGATGTTGCTAGAGGATTGAGACCCGAGGCCCGAGACCTTCCCCCCCTCCCCCTTATCCCTGCAAGCTGTCGATGTTGCTGGAGGATCGAGACGCGAGGCCCGAGACCTCCTCCCGCCCCTGCAAGCTGCCGGTTGTGTTGCCAGCGCCTGCAGGAGGTCCCGCCCGCCTCCCACCAGATCCACATACACACGTCCTCACTAATTAGGACCCGTTGTTGGGATCTGTTTCACACGCAGTACCGACGCTGGAACCAGAGATTATTATTTAACCCACATGGCCACCCGCTCCGTCCCAGAGAGACGAGTTGGATTAAAGTCGGCACCAACCATCTTTCTAATGGGCGTGGAAATCATCCATTTAAGTGGGTGGAAGGCATTATCAAGATGCCTAATTTCGCTCGCGGATTTGGTGGAGTAGAAACCTCATTTGCATTATCCGTATCCAGCTCTGTGTGCAAATCCGGGTCTGGGGAGGATATTGAAGGGTGAGACTTCTAACCGTGTGGACGTCTTCGGGGCAAGAGAGTGTCCTGGTGACTGACTGCTACTAACTCGGTTCAATGCTGGTGTCTCGCAAGTCCAAAATGTACTGTGGCAATTTCAACCCTAATATCACTTGCTAAATCTTAGGTTCACCGTGTCATAGGTGCTCTGAGTTCCTCTGTTGGCCCATACTGCAAGTGCAGGAATAGCAGGGTAGAGGCCTTTCCCTCCTCCACTCACTGCAAACGACGCAGCCCCACAGCGACACAGTGGATGCTGCTAATGTGACCGTTTCATTCCCGTACATAAAACCTGGTTCATTTTTTTTACCAGTACACGTAAGCTTCCGGGGTGAGGGGTCTCTAGGGGAACAGGATACTGGATGAGGGGGAAGAGGGGGGAATGGGAAGGGGGTCGTGCTCCGTAAATCCCAGTACACACTAGTTATGGCTTACGGGCCGCTGAGGTGATATCTGCTTCCCTACAGATCTCCATAGATAGTATTGCTGGTTCCTCCACTAGCGGTATGGTTTGCATGAAATGGTAGAGGAAGAATGCAAGACTGCTTTTATGTGTGTTGATTACCGTAATACCGATGAGGGTATGTTGGAGCCTTTTAAATCATAATACTTGCGGAGTTATACATGAATAGCTGCAGGACCATGTAAGGTAGATCATTGGACAAATATCAAGAAATTTCAAAATGGCGTAAATTGGACTTATTCGATCCCCATACGCATATGTAACGAAGGCAAAAGATGCGTTCAGAGAGGCTATCGAAACAAATGAACCTCCATATCTAAGGAACGCCATGATAGTTCAGCTGTGCACTGCGTTCACTTCTGGTACACCACGTTTTGGCACAAGGGAACGTACATCGATGGAGGAGGATTTGTAGCGGTGGTGTGCACTGAAGGCAATACCCGCCCATCAGAGTTCAGAGACTTGAACATCTTTCCCGAACCAGGAAGGAACTAGCGTCCCCAAGAGACGGTCTCCAAGCGAACGCTGGAGACATTTGTGACGATCAGGAATGACGGAGACCAAGGGAGCATCATTATCAGTTGATATGTCATGTTCACTATCAGCGGAGAAGAACATGACCCCTGCTACTTAAGATAGGAAAGGTAAAGAGCATATTGGGATTATGTTATCGCCACTCACTTTCCTCTTCATTTTCACCAAGACTTATTATAGGGTAAAGTTTATTTCGTGAGAGAACTCCGGGCAGGTCATGTTCGTTTATCAGAAAGTTGTCTCTTTTGTTTATTCATCATTCATTAGTTTTTCCTTATAATCATTATCATCACTTATGCTTCACGTTGTCTCCCTTCATCTCCGTTCCAGTCTCCGGCTTCCTCAGCGTCCGACAGGGGAACGAAAGAGGTTCTGGAATGAATTCCATCCGCTCTCGACGCTGTCTGCGCCTCCCTACCCACCAAAAAAAAAACCTGTCTCTCAAGACAAGTCGAAGATGATTCCATCTAAAGTCATGAGGACGACATTTCGTGAGCCAGAGGTAAAGTTGTTTATTTGGTGATCTCATCTAGCGTTACTGACTAGCTAGCCCTCTGCTCTACCAGTCCTGTCTCCATCTATATAGGTTATGAATTTAGGATACCATTACTTTCCATCAGATCTCATAGGTCAGTGAGTATTCTGTTACTTCATCCACGAATGTCATTTAATGAGAGCAATGTCGTAAATGTTTTATTCTTTATCGTACCTTATCTAATGTTTCTCCACACACTCTTCAAATCTCATTCTACAAACTTCTCATCATCCTAATGTCTGTGCTATAATGTCGTAAACATATACGACACCTTCAGTAAAGATTTGAATTACAACTCCAGTACCAGCGTCTGCCTGGCAAGCTCCGTACCTGAACCATAAGCGACGGAACGTCTCTCTCCTACCGCCGCGTCTGTAGTGACGACTCCACGTAACACCAGCCTCGCTCCAAATTGAGTCAACAAACTTTACTCCTCTCTTCTCCAACTGTTTTTCCGTGTGACTGTTTTGCATAAATGCGTTTAAGTTGTAAAAGGAAATTTCGAAAATCGTGTGAATGAAGAGCGTCACGTAAATAAATAGAATTAGCCTTTTTTTTATCTATTTTTTTTTTCTCTCACAATCAGGTAATACGCAGAAAGAACGTGTGAACTACATCTGCTTTTCAGGGCATTTCGACGCGGTGAATTTATCTGATGCAGACACGTAAGGATTTGTGAAATATCATATTCACTTCGGGAAAAGTAGGGCAACGGGGGTCGCATCCTTTTATACGCCACGACGCAACGGGGGTCGCATCCTTTTATACGCCACGACGTGTGCTTGAACATGATACATTCCACATGAAGAGATTTCAGTAAAAGGACGTGATAAATGCTCTTACCTAATACCCACACGACAGAGCAATGAAACGAATAAACAGAGACTTTGTTCCTCCGTTTAAACAACAGTTTCTGCATAGTCTCGAAAGCGAACGCATTTTTGAATACGGTTTTAAATCCCCAAATCAGCTGTCTGCCTGTGTATGACATTAAACCCTTAGGTCGTTTGCTATTTCCATTTAGCCTGACTCACGGGACACTTGGTAGAAGCAAGGATACTCGAAATGGCATCCTTGATCTGACAGTGTCTGGCGTACGGCGTACCGTTAAACGGTACTTTTTCAAATCATTACATGGTGACCATTTTGGTATGCTACGTTTTAGGTACACTGGTATTTAAAGCAGACAGGGCAGTAAGGCGAAGGGGTAATTGTAAGTAAGATACATGCATGTGTGTGTGTGTGTGTGTGTGTGTGTGCGTGTGTGTGTGTGTGTGTGATTCATTATGAAATGATTTGTGGATAGAAAAATAAACTCAAAAGATCTCACCAGTTCACTTATCATCACAGTCCATATATATACATATATATATATATAGAGAGAGAGAGACTGAATGTGAGCGAATGTGGCCTTTTCGACTGTTTCCTGGCGCTGCCTCGCTGATGCAGGGGCTGGCGATGCTATTTCCTGTAGGGAGGGGTGACGTCAGGAATGGATGGGGGCGAGCAAGTATGAATATGTACATGTGTATATGTGTATATGCATGTGTATGTATATGGATGTATATATGTATATGTTGGTATGTATATGTATGCACTGTGCATATATGTGCATGTATGTATATATATGTTTATGTGGGGAGATGGGTCTTTCTTCGTCTGTTTCCTGGCACTACTTCGCTGACGCGGGAAACAGCAATCAAGTATAACAAAAAAATATTTATCTATTTACATTTA
>JAUUDW010642767.1:0-10871 GCA_032361385.1 Panulirus guttatus
TTAGCAGGGTTGAGGGAGAGGATAGTTTGAATAGAGAAAACTTGGAGGAAGTGAAGTGTTTTAGATGCATGAGATTGGACATTGCAGCAAATGGAACCATGGAAGCAGAAATGAGTCATAGGTGGGTGAGGAGAAGGTTCTGGGAGCGCTGAAGAATGCTTGGAAAGAGAGAACGTTATCAGTGAGGGCAAAAATGGGTATGTTTGAAGGTATAGTAGTCCTCATCCCAACAATATTATATGGATGCAAGGCTGTGTGGAGGAGGGTGGATGTGTTGGAAATTAAATGTTTGAGGACAGTATGTGGTGTGATGTGGTTTGATTGAGTAAGTGATGAAAGAATAAGAGAGAGGTGTGGTAATAAAAAGAGTTTGATGAAGAAAGCTGAAATGATTTGGACATGTGGAGAGAATGAGTGGGGAAAGGTTGATTAAGAGGATATATGTGTCAGAAGTGGAGGGAACAAGGAGAATGGGTATACCAAATTGGAGATGGAAGGATGGAATGAAAAAGATTTTGAACGATCGAGGTGAAAGGCATGCAAGGGGTAGAGTTAATTGGCATGATGTGGTATACTGGGGTTGATGTGCTGTCATTAGACTAAACCAGGGCATGAGAAGCATCTGGGGTAAACCATGGAAAGGTCTGTGGGGCCTGGTTGTGGATAGGGAGATGTGGTTTCAGTGCATTACACATGACAGCTAGAGAATAGATGTGAATGGAAGCAGCCTTTCTTTGTCTGTTTCTGATGCTACCTCTTTATCTATCTATTTATCTATCTATATATCTCTCTGTCTACCGATCTATATCAAGATAGATAGCTAGTGCTACCTCAATAACACAGGAAATGGGAATTAAGTATGAAAAAGTAAATATAAAATACAAAGCCTCCAGTTAGGCTCTGCAGCTTTTGTTTTATTCTCAAACATTTCAATACCTCTGCTGAAGAAAATCACCATTTATCAGAAGCCAATTTTGATGCTTAACAAACTGGTAAATTATGTAAAATATGACATGGTATTTCTTATCATGCTTTGCCAATCTGATTCTGATTTTTTTAAGTACTACACTACCATTACAAAACAAAATCAGTATCCAAAACTATTTACAAAAGTGTGGTCAAAATACTATATCAGCCTCTTAGATACAAATCATTGATTTCATTTTTCACTAGAGTATATTGTATACCAAGGGAGCCTGATATGAAACATAGTTTTATTATAATGATAAACAAGTTGATAGTGGGGAGGGCTATGAAGCTCAATACAGTAAACCCTCAATTTAACGGACCCTGATATAACGGATTTCGGATTTAACAGAATGGACAAATGATTGAGAATGATTTAAAGAAAATCTTAAACCATGTGCATTTCATATTGCACTTGTTTTTTGTTGCGTGGGTTAGACTCGCTTTCGACGTTTTGTTTCGGTCTCCGTCTGCCTTAAGCTATCGTGAGCTCAGGTTTTATACAGAGTATTTCTGTTATTTCAGAATTGTGCTTTTATATAGTAAATAATTTTGCAATCCTTACAATTCAAAATGGCATCAAGTGATAGAGGAGTTAAAAAGCATGCGAACTTAGATGTGGCACAGAAATAGGTTACATTCGATTTAATGGACTTTTGGCATAAACAGACACCCTTTCCCCCATTAGTCTGTCAAATCAAGGGTTTACTGTAATATGTTGGGTTGATTACTGTGATAATAGGTGAATCATCTCTAAACGGAACCTGTGAAAACCAAACCTGATGTTCCCTAGCATCCAACATCAACAAAAAGTTTTGGTATTTTAATTAGATATATTAAAGTTATTTTCATATGCAGCCAAAAGCACTGCATGGTTCTGATGTTTTCTATCCACAGTTGCTGGCAGTTTTGTTTGTCAGCTGAACATGAATGCACTAAACAACCAGCAACCAGATATGATATTATTATTATTATTATTAACAGCATACGAAATAAGGTATAGGAAGTTAGGTGAGGTTCTCATAGGTTCTTTAAGTGTTTCAGCCAGTTTTACATATCCCAAAGCAGTCTCCCAGAAGTGAAACTTTATTCACAGTGGAAAAACAAAATGAAATATAAGCCCTCTAACAAAAATTTTTTATAAAAATATTAGTGAGTGACATGAAATATTGGAAATATTTTGTCATTTTCAACAAGAAAAAACAAACCCATGAAAATTCTCAAAGGAAAATGAAAGATTTTTTTGTCATAGTTTGCTTTACATATCATCTCCATGAGTGGAACCAAACAAAGAGCATTATTGTGCTGGACTCATCTTGTTTAATTTAGTGAGGACATTGTCATAATAATCATCGTTCCAATTTATTTGTCTTTTTCATTATTTCCAACATCTTTTCTTCATTGTGTTGTAAAGGTCACTAATAAGGTACTAAAGTGCAGATAAAGTAAATACAGTGAATATGTTAATATGATGCTAAGAATACAAAAATGATATGAATGACATCTACATGTTTTATAAGATCTGAGTAAGTATGGCAAGATCGTAACATTATTCGGTGGTATGAAGTAAAATCCCACAAAATGGGCAAATAGAAGGAAATTGTGTGGTAAAAAAGAAAACATAGAAAACTTAGCTAATAAAAGTGTCAGTACTGTAAAGGCACTTCACCTAGCTCTGTGTAGCATTTAGATAGATTTATAATTTTGAGGTAAATTTTTTGTTCCAGTAACTCATTATCACCATGGAAGGGCATAATATCATTTGCACTTGGAAAATCTTAGAAGCCGTGATCCCAACACTCAACAGCAGTTCCTCATTCGCTTTTCAGGCACAAAAGAATGTAAGATATTACCCTTAGAATCGGAAGGCATGCCAGGTACAAAAAGAAAACACTTTCAACTAGATGATGTTTACAGCAGTATTTGATCTGAGTTTTAAAGTAAATAGTTTTTGCACCTAAGACATAACTTTTTTTATCCTAAATTATCAGATCCATTGGCAACATTGTTGAGGTCAAAAGTAAATACAATTTTATGAGAAAAATGTTAGAATTTAGCATACTTATTGACTGAACTCTACAGTTGAAGCAAAATATTATATAAGCAATATCCAAGGGAAGAAGTAGATAACAAATATTTACAGTAAAGTGGCAAATTTTTTGACATCAGGTGGTACATCAATAGGAAAGAATGTTCCCCTGCGGCATGAGAGGATCAGATGGAAGTCAGACATGCCCCTGACAGAAGGTCAGATACGGAGCAAGCGAGATGAATTCTGGGACACAGCTCCTGCCTTTGAGGGTCGTCGGGAGATATGGGATGCACTAAAAGCTGCAGCTTTAGCTGTTGAGAATCATGACTATGACTTGGCACAAGCAATTATTGATGGAGCAAATATAACACTTCCTAATGGTGAGTATCAACATTATATGGGATGTTTTAAGGGCATGAATATTTGTCAGCCCCTCATTACTGTTGTAGGTGAACACTTATAGGTGTGTGGGTTGATGTATGGAAGTTTTTATGTGTGGATGAATGCATAAATGATTTTTATGACATCAGTCCTAAGAAAAGCATGGCTATATTTTCCTTTGTCATGGAAAAGATATGTGTATGTGACCTGCATCTCTGGTTTGATCTGAGATTTTTTTTTTCTTTTTTTTTACAGCTCATATTTTAAACAGTAAGAATACTGGGTGGAAAAAGGAAGGTATATGTGTAAATGTATTGAGTAACTAGATTATTTATTCATGAGCTTGTAAGATGATTTATGAACACAATAAAGGTTGAAGTACACCAAAATTTCTGAAGTTATGAGAGATACGTTTATTTTCTTAAGCTCACAAAAGGTTAAAGAGGTGTCACACAGATTGGTGTTAATGGCAGTGACATACGGAGTACAATCTTGCTGAGGAGGTTTTACTACAGAGGAGTTCAGCATTTCCCTGATTGGAGCATGGTCTAAGGGCTGCAAAAGACCTATAAGAGGGATCCTGGGGTTAAATAATTGATTCAAATTAGATACAATGTTTTTTATGTTAGCTGTGACAGCATGGGCACCTCCATGCCGTACTTAAAGCCATCTTATTAACAATATATATATGAATATACACCTTACCCTAAGCTGGGTTCCCATTTACTAAGCAATCCATTGGGGAGGTTTAACAGCTAGGTTGATTGTGAGCTGATTGCCACATCCAGGATTCAAACCTGTGCACTTGACTGTGAGTGGCCTGTAAATGCATCATGATCAACAGTGCTACCCACTACACCACTAAGATAGTAGTTGTACTCTAAAAGTGGGGAGGTTCTTCTAGACAAGGGGACTGGACATTGCTCATATATCTTAGGAATCTACAAAGATAATAAGTACATTACTCATGACATCTAGAAAATGGATGTGAGCAGGTAGGGTCTTTTCTTCATCTGTTTCTGGCACTACAGTGTTAATATAGGAAAAGGAGAATTAGATGAAAAGTTACAAAGATGAATGAAAATGTTGAAAGACATGAGCTCACAGTTATCGTTAGATAGATTATAATTAACGCTGGAGGACACTATGGACGTGTTTCTTTCCGGAGCAGCTTCTAGAGCTATACTGAAATTTGATATATCCCTTTGGAGAGTACTTCTTATCTATCTTTAGGGGCTCGTCATCCTCCTTCCTCCCTGACAGAGCTTGCTTTCACATATTTTACCTAATGAGTTTGCCCAGTTTCACAATTCACATGGAATCTTTCTCCCACATTACTTGATCTCCCTTTCTTACATAGGTTCAATTTTTGGGTTTTGCTTTTGAGGGTTGGATGTTTAAGTACCTACGCCTTTGATTTGGTCACACAGCACGCATCACAGTCATTGCATCCCATACATATTGTCTGAGGAATGGCATCTTGTTGATTGCCAACATCAGTGTCTGCTAGACTGTGGAACTTGTTACCTACTTATATTGTACCAGATTCCTACAATCTGTCTTCTTGTAAAAGTCTGGCTTGTATTTCCTTGAATAATGGATATCACTTTTTTCCTCCCATGAGGTCCAGCTATGATACATATATATGTGGTTGAATTTGTGTCCTTTTTTTGGAAAAAGAGTACTGTCCTTAAGAAGTGCATTATATCCAGGAGTGTTTTGAAAGATGCAAGTGAACTTTTGTGCAGGGGAAGTCATCTGTTATTTTCGTAATGCTGTGACTAATCAGCATGATAGATCATGCATTATTTCAGAGTTGCCCTATTACCTTTATTTAAGATCGAGACTATAGAAGCACTTATGTTATTTCCATCACTTTCATGTACTCTGTTGTGGCTTATTGGGGTTGTTAGCTAATGGATTGTGTTGGGGCCACTGTGATTTTTACAAGTTTTTAAGTTGTATGACTAGTGAGGAGTATATGGGGGTCATTTTACCTTGGGTTATGTGACTTAGGCTGGGTAAAGATGCCTCTGGCCATGCACTATACTACATCTCCCACTCTTACCCAAGGCCAACTGCAACTAACAGGCAACCTGTTCTGGGATGTCTAACATGTTGATAATCTGTGAAGTGCAGGAGAATGTGAAGACCTGATTTCTACTGGTCTGTGATGTTAAACTCTTGTATTAACGTAACTGATTCCAGAGGTGAGATTCCCAAGGGTTCTGTTAACCATGCTTTTCTAAGCCATGTGTTCCTGGTTTGGCAGGATGCCACCTTAACCCAAGCATAGAAATTGAGGGGGAAGGCTCAAGACAGTTTGCCATTCTTCCCTCTTGGCTGCAAGTATCACAGAAAAAACTGTCTGTTACGGGCAGTGCATTTTTTCTACTCCATAAACTGTTATGGCAGAAACAGTTCTAGTTGGCTGGGATCCTTCCCGTCAGTAGAGCCAGGGTGGCAACTCCAGGAAAAGTAGATGAGTCATTTGTAACGTAACACCTCTCATTGCATCAGTTTAGATGGCTTTGTGCACAAGTGCACTTTTCAGTCTAGAGCTTGTCTATGCTCTTGAAGAGTTTTAGGAGCAGGGAACATATAGCAGGTTCTCATCTCTTCAGTTCAGGGATGACATCACCCCAAACTTCACCTCATCAGACAGTCTGTTAATTTTCATATGAGCTGTCTTGCAGAACTCTTATTCTTACACTGAAAGTTGCACACAAATACCCATACCCCCACAAAAGAAAGGTCAGCAATAGGTCCATAAATCCACCTCACTTGACCCCATACAGGGCCTGGCACAACTGTCTCTTTGGGAATGCCTGTGTTACTGTCCCAGTTAGAGTTGTCATGTCCCAGACGTCTGTCATCAATACATTCAGAGGGCTAGTGATGCAATCCACATTCTGACCAGTGTGTGAATTTTTGCCAACGTGGTAACAAATTCGTTGTCCCCAGACCCCCAAATATGGAAGCCTTAGTTAGCAGTAAGATAGAAGATGACAGCATCATTTTGCACAACAAGATTTGGATGTTAGTGTGGACACTTTATTGCCAGATATATTATCAAGGCTAAAGCTCTTTGAAAGAAGCACCTAGTACAATCATGCCTCTATTTAACTGTGATATTGAGGACTTCAGGGCATTCATATCCTTACCATATAGATCCAGAGATGGCATTCGTATCCTAGCTGTTTTGATGCAGAGGTGACATCCTTATCCTTACCATCTTTGTCAAGAGGTGGTTTCACATATTAGGGAAATGGTTGAGCCTTGTGTGGGTCTAATCATCAAGAATTCTCTGTCTGAATTAAAAAATTTGTCAGACCTTGTTTTGAGGAAGATTACATCGCCCATCAGCCTCCTTGCTTTATCCCTCTATGCATGCTCATGCCAGATAGGGAAATTTCATTGTTTTTTCTTAACAAAAGATGTAACAAAAGAGGACAAAATGCCATTTTTTAATTTTCTGGAGAATTGACCAACGGGAATGCAGCTGTTTTTTCATTATGTAGCCAAAGGGTTAAATTGATAAGCACGCAGAAAGCTTTATAAGATGATTGAAATTTAGTAAGTACCTGAACTCAGCATTTCTCTGCTGTGGTTGGTGATCTTTGATTAACACATTATTCTTCCCTGCCAAAGACCAGCAATTGTGGTTTCTGTATACTTTAGTATTGATTGATGCTTTATATATAGATTGAATAGAATCCTTGCAGTAAGGTTACAAGGACACTGTCATTATGAAAAAACGGAAAGTTGAAGTCATTGCTGTAATTATGATAAAGATATAGATTTCCCCCATATTTTTTCATAATTGTGGCATTGACTTTAGCTTCAGATTTTATTCATTTTGATGTTCATGTAACATTACTTGAAAGAATCCTGTTCAATAAAAAAAAGTATCACTTGATAGATAGGAACCTTATCTCCTGGTTTCAGATATGGATGAAAAATATGTTTGGCCAAGGCATTAGCAACAGTGGAAAAATGTTAAGTGTTTATCAGAGTTTGATTTTTTAAAAGTTACATTAATATAGATCCTTTTATTTTGTTTTTATGGGTAGTTTATTTGTTTCTATTACTCAAATGGAGGCATTGCTGGTACCCTGTGTGTCAAAAGCAATTACAAGAAACCCAGTCCTCCTACCCCCTGCCCTGGGACTGGGCATCTTGCCTCCTCGTACACCCCCTGACCCCAGCACCCCTAGTGAGGCCCTAGGCTCTTCTTTTGACCTTAGGCTAAACACTCACTTGGTGTTGTTTTTTTAGCATTTTATGTATTCAATAATGATATGATGATAATATTTCATGTATTCAGTGAAATGCTTCATGAAATAAAAGTGACATGACAGAGTACAGGCAGATTTTATTTACACTTCAAATCTTGATCAGCAGTAATCAGAAGCTTAATTATCATACTCTTGTAATGAATGATGCTTTGTCCTAACATTGACGTTATTCAGAAGCAGAAGTGAGTCATAGGGTGGGGATGGAGGCGAGGGTTTTGGGAGAAATGAAGAATGTGTGGAAGGAGAGAACATTATCTTGGAGAGCAAAAATGGGTATGTTTGAAGGAATAGTAGTTCCATCAATATTTTATGGTTGCGAGGCATGAGGTATAGATGGAGTGGTACGGAGGAGGGTGGATGTATTGGAAATGAAATGTTTAAGGAAATTGTGTGGTGTGAGATGGTTTGATCGAGTAAGTAATGTAAGGGTAAGAGAGATGTGTGGTAATAAAAAGAGTGTGGTTGAAAGAGCAGAAAAGGGTGTGTTGAAATGGTTTGGACATATGGAACAAATGAGTGAGGAAACGTTGACAAAGAGGATATATGTTTCAGAGGTGGAGGGAACAAGGAGAAGCGTGAGACCAAATTGGAGTTGGAAGATGGAGTGAAAGGGATTTTGAGTGGTCGGGGCCTGAACATGCAGGAGGGTGAAAGGCGTGCACGGAATAGAGCGAATTGGAATGATGTAGTATACCGGGGTCGACGTGCTGTCAGTGGACTGAACCCAGGCATGTGACACATCTGGGGTAAACCATGGAAAGGTCTGTGGGGCCTGGATATGGATAGGGAGCTGTGGTTTCAGTGCATTACACATGACAGCTAGAGACTGAGTGTGAGCGAATGTGGCCTTTTCGTGTGTCTCCTGGCGTTGCCTCGCTGGTGCGGGCGGTGGCAATGCTGTTTCCTGTGGGGCGGGGTGGCGTCAGGAATCGATTGGGGCGAACAAGTGTGAATTTGTACATGTATATATGTGTATATTGCTGTGTATGTGTATGTGTATAAGTTGGTATGTATATATAGGCACTGTGCATATATGTGTATGTATGTATATATGGATGTATGTGGGGGGATGGGTCTTTCTTCATCTGTTTCCTGGCGCTGCCTCGTTGACGCAGGAAACAGTGATCAAGTATGATAAATATTTATAAATGTATATAAATATATATCAATACGTGTACATATTCACACTAGCTCACCCCCATCCGTTCCTGATACCACTCCGCCTCACAGGAAATAGCATCGCCACTCCCTGTGTCAGCGAGTAGCGCCTGGAGAGAGACGGAAAAAGTCCAGATACGCTTACACTCAGTCTTTATCTGTCATGTGTAACGCACCGAAACAACAGCTCCCCTATCCACATCCATACCCCACAGACCTTTCCATGGTTTACCCCAGACGTTTCACATGCCGTGGTTCAGTCCATTGACAGCATGTCGACCTCAGCATACCACATCTTTCCATTTCACTCTATTCCGTGCATGCCTTTCACCCTCTTGCATGTTCAGGCTCCGACCATTCAAAATCCCTTTCACTCCGTCCTTCCCCCTCCAGTTTGGTCTCCCGCTTCTTGTTCCCTCTACGTCTGAAACATATATCCTCTTTGTCAACCTTTCTTCACTTTCATTCCATGTGTCCAAACTATTTCAACACACCCTCCTCTGCTCTCTAAACCACACTCTTCTTATTACCACACACCTTTTGTACCCTTACATTACTTACTTGATCAAACCATCTCACACCAAATATTGTCCTTAAACATTTCATTTCCAACATGTATACCCTCTTCCATACAATTCTATCTATCTATAGCCCATGCTTTGCATCCATATGATATTGTTGGAACTGCTATTCCTTCTAACATACCCATTTTTGTTCTCTGAGAACATTCTTTCCACACATTCTTAATCGCTCCTAGAACCTTCGCCCCCTCCGCCACCCTATGACTCACTTTCGCTTCCATTGTTCAGCTTAAGTGAGTAAGTAAGTAACTTTATTGTCACATTGATTATACATACAACATTAAAATCTTCTTGGCATAGAGCTCATCTGTATAATTACAAAGGGAGAATAAAATGAAAAATGCATATATTGTAAAAGAGAGAGAGGTCATCGGAAGGCTAAAGAATTATAAAAGTTTTATACTCATCAGGATAAAAGGATACTTAAATCTACTTGTGTGCATCATCGGGAGTGCTAGCCTTTTGCTTGATCTCAGAAATTTATACTGGCAGTGCAGTGGGTGCTGAACATCATTCATAATTTTTCTTACTTGTTTTATTACAATTGTACTGTATAACTTATCTAAAGATTCAGTTCTAACTTGGAGTTTACCAGTAGTCTTTACAATTTGGTCCCTGATTGTATAAGGGTGTGCCTCCCTCCATCAGGAGGTAGGACGTGCTTTTGGAGAATGTGCTTACCCAGAAAATGAATTTTCTGAAAAACATTCTACAAGCATTTGAAGTGCAAAAATAATGGAAACAATGTAAACATGCAATCTTTGTACATCATTATGATCACTTCAGATTGTCTACATGCTTGGTAGCAACTTGTGAGACTTGTTAGATGTAAAACTTATTAATTACTTATGATTTGTGAAAATGACTTTTTGTATATCAATTGTGCAGCAAAACATATGTAGTACATGCATTTAGAATTATGCTGTAAATTTGCTTTCACAGGTGTTTACAGATATCTCCAGAGGAGCGAGCCAGTGCTAGTGACTTACTGTGTGATCCATGGCTAGTGCACCATTATCATCCATCATTGTTCGACCTTACATTGTTGCCAACATGTGTACTTCGTATCCTCAATGTGGTTGATGCTAATTGCCCTACTAATTTGCCAGAGACTGCAGGTAAGGAGCAGATGAAAAATGACTATATTCAGTAATCTATTCTGTACACTTAAAGCTGGGTGGCCTGTAAAGAACTTTCCTTAACTTTGTAGTGTTCGTCTTGGTGGATTTTAGTTTTAGAACATTTGCCAAGGAATACTCTTCAAGATGAATACCCTTCATTTAAAAGAAACGGTTTACTTTTGCTTGAAATATAAGGAATGAGGCTCTTAAAACTGAAAAGGATGACCTCCGTGGTGCAGTGGTTAGCGTCCCTGACCATGACGCATTCACGGGCCGCCCAGGGTTGAGCGCATAGGTTCGAATCCTGGTCGCGGCAGTCGGTTCACAGTCAACC
>JAUUDW010642778.1:0-10871 GCA_032361385.1 Panulirus guttatus
TATAAAGTTATCTTTACATTCATAACAAAATCACCTAAGGCTATTTTATGTAGTTTTGGTTTTAAGGAACCAAGGTCACTATAAATACAAACTTCCATGCTTCTATATATATACTTTTTCTACTTACTGTCCCAGAAAGTCATGTAGCACCCATGAAGCTGGCCACATCCACCAGTCTGGATTATACGTCAAACACACTGTAATTACCTATTCATACTATGTCGGGAAGGATATGTACATTCATGGGGACCCCACTCTTAAACATTATCTATAATCATACAACTTTTCAAAATCATGTATGCTGTCTGCATCAACCATGTCCACACCTGATTGGTTTCCTAAACACCATGATCTTATTGAAACAGTATTGAAAAACTGCTACTCTAATCAAATGATAGAATATCATGAAGGAATAATAAAACAAAAAAGAAACAAGTAACAAAATTCTCAGTCTTTATGAGAGAGAGAGAGAGAGAGAGAGAATGGTCGAAGTGCACTGGCAAGATATTGTTTCCAAATGCATGTGCTGGGAATACACTCTCTCCAAAAGTTATTCATTTCATGCACAATAAGTTGAGGGATATATCACTTGTTTCATAATTCTTGTATATTTTTCATTTCATGAAAAAAAATAGCTTCTTAAACTATACTTTCTTATTTTGCTATTATTTTGTTTAGAAGACTGATCCCATGAAAGCAACGAGAATTTTTTTTCACAAACTGGCAGTAATCTTTTCTTGTATTAAAATTTTTTCTGCTAGCTCATTTGACCAAAACGTAGGCAATTTGGATGACATGGATGACATACACTACATTATTCTGGTTATTTCAGTTACCTTCAGGGTTTTATACTATCAAGATAAAATTATTACCTACCTTTTGCACATTTGGCTTCAAACTTACAATCAATATAGTAAATAGTATTTTTCATTCATTTTTTCTTGATAGTACCAAGAAGAAAACTGTGCAGAAATTATGAAAATATCTAGTTCATAATTCAATCAATATGCTGGTTTTAAAAAGAATAACTGCAAGGAGATAAGACTCACTTATTACATTCATTTTCTCTCATATTTTCTGAAAATTTAATGATGAATTATCATTTGAGAATCTTGTAGAAATACAAAATGCATTTTCCCATATCACTCATTTTTTCATTTCCTGAAACCAAAGAGTCTGCAATACTCCCATATTCTACATTCCTTCCACGGTAACTTGAAGAGTATATCATTTGTAGCAGTTTTACTGTAATCATATGCTCTTCTTTCATAATTATTTTTTAATTTTGCTATTTCTGTATTTAAGATGAAGTTTGGGAGATCAACCAGGAGAGAGCATTATGATGAAATGATCTTTTTTTCTTCGACTAGCTAATAATCTTTTCTTAATCTATATGAAAAATTTTTCTACTAACTCGTCTGAACAGAAATTTGACAATGAGAATAACACACCCTGTTACTTTGGTACATTTCAGTCCATTTTGGGGTTTGGTCACAACCCAACTTCAGCTATTCTCTCACTCTTCTAAACAGGTATAAATTCATGCATTAGTTGAGAATCAATTAAGAATTGCATAGAAAACATGCAGAATAAAAAAAACATAATTTACTGTATCATTCTATTAAAGCTGAAAATGTTTTGAAACAAAGTACGGTCACAGGTATTGTACCTGTCAGTAAGAATTACATCATCTTTACTTTTCTCAATCTTTTTCTAAATATGCAAATGATTATCAACACATCAGGTAAGAACTTTCTGAGGAAAACTGTGTATAAGAAATATATGAAAATACAAATCATATTTTATCAATTATATGTAGAATGTAGAATGGAATTAGTTAATGAATCGTCGAAAAAGAATATGTGGGTAGTCACTAAATTTAGATAAAACCAAGTCCATTTTGTATGCCTCAAAGCAATGACTGACTGCACTTAATGTGTACCAAACCCCACTTACTGCTTGTTGAACTTCACTTACTGTTGCTCACCTCATCTACTGCTTATAGATTATGTGATTAGGGATTCCATTAGGATACTGTATAATGGAAATAAAACAAAGTCACACATAACTAATTTTGATGTAACATACCAATCATTATTGGCTGATTATCACTTCTGAGTTACAGCTCAATCTCAAATTTCTCTTAAGAAATACCTGAAATTTTTGGAAAACTTAAAAAAATTCTTGTATCAGCTTAGAATCAATGTCAATTTGACTATGCTTCTTAATCAAGTAGTATTCTAAGATACTGAACAGTCCAATACAAAATAACAAGATATGTGCTTAATGCTCCTTCCAAAATTTATGATGGTTTTGATCCAGGCCATCAAATTATCCAAATTCACCAACTGGAAAGTGAATTTACCCAAATGAAAGCACATATAATCCAAATGAAGATATGCCTGAATGAAACAGACTATTTTACATCTTGATAAACACAATAGCCAACAAATAAACCTCTTACACTATCTACTGTCAAATGGCAGTCCAGTGGGGTCTCCCCAAATATAGAACACCCAAATTCAATGCACCCAAATGAAAGCAAAATGAACCATAATAAAGTTATGTGCATGAGAGGTTGTTGTATTAAGTAGAATGGTATGTGAAGGAATCTTTTATGCCACTTGCTGCCAAATTATTGTCAGCTGGGGTCTCCCTCAACAAAGAACCCCAATGAAAACCACATCATGAAACTTTATACACATGTAAAGTGGCAATGGAGAAATGTAGTGCAAAGTTATTTTCAAAAGAGGCCTCAGTAGCAGGTGGGGTTTATGCTAATAAAAGTTAAGTGCTGCCTGTCAACAACACACACTATAATACTTAAAACTATCTTTCTGATATGCTCCCAATAAAAAGCTTATCATTTACTCCTGAGTATGTGGAGGGCTAAGCATGGTGTTGCATTGTCGGGTTAAAAGACTGAGAAACAAAACAAAGAAAGTAGATACTGAAAAGCATGACAATACAAGTATAAATTCTAATAGTTGATTGGGTCTTTTACATCATTACAGGTTTTTCCTTTGACTCTAATGCAAGTGGTATTAAAGATTTCCTTTACTATTTCATATAATACCTTCTTAATGTAAAACTAACACAATTCCAAGCAAGCAATAACTTCGAGTTCATTCTGTTATCATTTGCATACATAAACTTTCATTGGGTGGTGTTCAATGTATAAGGAGACCACACCAGACGGTATAAAAAGGTTCATTTTACGGTTCTAAATTTCATCTAATGTAGTTTAGCCAAGCTCATGCTTGTTAGAACTTCATTTGGTTCACTATTATTTCACTTGGGTAATTCAACGAATCAATTCTAATCAATTTAACGAGTGTTGTTTTTTCTCTGAATACAGAAAAGAACAGCTGAGGAATGCAGACATGAATATATAAATAACATCTTACATGGCTGAACCCCAGAGAATATATAATGTAAAAATCATTTAGTACATAATCTACAGAGGTATGGAATACAAGCAAGTTTTTATTATGTGTTGTAACTTAAGTTGGAAGTATAGTAAGCTCATCAATAACAGTACAGTTTCATGGAATGAACTTTCAGTCATTCAAGCAGTCAAATTCAAGCTAAAATTGTTTTGAAAAAACACGAAAGTTTCTTAAGAGATATGGGTATTAAGAAATTGACACACGATTTCTAGAAGATAGAATGTAATGTAGTTGGTACCAATGGATTACTTACAATGTGTAGGGGTTATAAAGGGTAGGATTGTACATACAGCACCTTTTAACTAAATCATTCTAAGTTTTTGTAAAGTGAGAAGGACTTTGAAACACAGAGAAGCTATGGGATAAAAAGTTAAAAACAGATCTCACACTTTCAGTCAGGGTGGTCCAACTTCTTCGACACTATGGGCCACTTCAGCACTAAACTTCTAAGGCGAGGGCCACAAATTAAATTTAATTATGTATAATTGTATATATATCCATTTTTTTAAGACTCAAGGCCTAGCACTGGGTGGTCCAACTTCTTCGACACTAAAATTCAATAAATCCATATATCATTATGAGAGCTTGTGGGCCACAAATAATCAAGCCACGGGCCAGTTGTGGCCCACGGGCCCATAGCTGGACCACTCTGCTTTAAGTAATACATGTGTAATATTTGTTCAAATCTAGCAAATGGTAAACAAACGAGGGAAAAGACTTAGACACTGCAAAATTATTTTCTAATCCTCACATAGTGCAAGAACAGAAAAGGGGCAGTCCTGTGGACAGCTGACAAATATTGGTTCACCTAGAGCTGGTTTGGGTTCTAAAGAATCTTAATCAGCTTGTAAGTCAATAAAGAAAGTAAATAAACGAGAAAACTTGACTGTATACTGTAGAAATACCTATTTCCTTTTATTAAACAAGAAAACTTGACAGTAGACTGTAGAAATACCTATTTCCTTTGTTATTTATGCATTTAAATGAGTGCCACATGCACTGTAATGTCTGAATCAATTTGAGTTTGGCAAATATGTTAGGCAAGTTCAGATATTCAAAGGGTTTTGGAGGTCAAATTAATGCTAATGAGGTCTTATCTATTCATCATATTCTATTAACTCGACAGATATCTGAACTCGCTATTTACATTCCTATTGGAGATCACAATCCTATAAAACATACGACCATTTTCTTAACTTCTTCCTGAATTGTCAAAATTACATTTCTAAGAAATGGTTGCAACCCTTAAAGATAAACGAAAAATCTAAAGGCATCATTAAAATGAAGTAATACTATATGTGATTTTGTGTATCAAACCAATAACTTAATTTCAAGTAGAGAGAGCAGGGCTTTGAGGTAGAGAACCTGTGGGGTACAAATACTCAAAATCAACTGTTGGAAGTTTCAGTGGTGCATATGTAACCCTTTTGTTGACATATTGCAAACTATACTCAAAGCTGAGAACAGCTGCTCCCACCTACTGACGAAATATAAATGGTAATTCTTTCCTAACTGTGCAAGTAACTATGCTCAGCTCTTCAATACTAGTTTACTGTCAATATAAAGTTCTTTTTTGGTATCAATTATACTTCAATACTCGTAATTCTTTTACCTTGAAACAACTATTTGAATGCATTTTGACGACACTGTATGTGGACTATTTATATATCTATTACTGGTCAATAGAGGAATTTGTCAAATTAAATGTACTCAAAAGGGCATACAATTTAGGTTGTGGTTGTACCGCAGCATTATGGTTTGTTGTTAATCATTCAACTTATTGCAAAGATGAAATTCCCCTCCCCTCGTGACAGCTGTGCTAAGCCTGCGTCGTGCTTTACCATCCTGCCATTCCTACAGACTATGGATATCAAGAAGTTAACGATACGCTAACAAAATGAGGCTTATCGTATTCTACGACAGATAAAGATATCATGACTGCCTCTCCCTGTCAGCCTCCTTCCAAATTGGTACCATGACACAGAAGCATACCGGCTTCAAGTTTTTCGAAGTTTACCGACCAAAGCTATGATAAAATGCTATCTTCATTTCCACACATGCATAAAAATGTCTTACAATTGACAAGCGAACAAGCAAGTAAGCAGATGAAGAATGATGGCGGTAATAAAAGCTGATAAGTCTTCCTCTTTGTTATGCTTACCCCACTGGCTGCCATGGTTACTGAGAGAGAACAGAAATACCGATGCGCATGCGCTATCTCTGGACCAAAGCTATAACGTGTCTAATATATTTATCGTACCAGGAATTATTCAATATAACTTCCTGCGAACTGAATCTAATGTTACATAAAACTAGACCAACTTTCACTTAGTATGTCTCTAAAGAATTGTTGGTCACCAACAGGGAATGAAATTACTCATTTTCACGTGCAAGTGAAGGTCATTTACAAATTATGGAAGCAAATTAGCATTAAAAAAAGTTTTATTTCCGCATTACTGGAAATTCCCATGATACATGGGATTAGTAAGATTACAAATTCTATACAAATAGTTATCTCATTATTTGACGCATTGTGCAATGCGCCACAAGCAAAATCAATGTTTTCATTAAAGAAAAATTTTAAGTGACAGAAGAATGTTTCGTATTACTGATGTAGGTATAACTCAACTGATAAAGTGCTTAGTATTCGTTCTACCTGAATGAAGTTTTACATACTGTTATTAAATTGATCATATGTATTGTATGAAAGTATGCATTACTCCGCACAAACGCAATGCTTAGATTTCTTCTTGGGTTGTACGGCCTACAGCTAGACTGCTGGAGTTAAAGGGTGGCAGTGTTCTAATATTAGTTTACACCAGTCGATTTGGGTGCATTTCCAACAGAGTCGGACTCATGGCACAAGCAATGTAAACTCATCACCTTCCGTTAATGTTTGCATATGCATCCAAGCACATATCCATTCATCTTGATACGTTTTTTACAGTCAGGTGGGTAGGTATGTCTGATGTCTCAAGAGAGCTGCACCTAACATTTTTCCCCCGCCCCTCTGACTCACACCACACAATCTTGAAGTTCACAAACATACCTACACATTCACTTAAAGATTAATGGACTGGATTAAACCTCAGGGTCTTTTTGGTCACCATATCCTGATAAGCTTCAATACTTAACTAGTGTTCACTTAGAAACAGTAAATCCAGCACCATTAATGACCCAACTTAGGAAAAGAGTTCCTACTATCTACCTTCTCTTTGAAGCAGCAAAACTTTCAAGAGGTCGGAGCCTATAATCATAGGAATTCTACTCAGGTTGGAAACTATCTTGATGGGTCTTACCTGCACTCTCTCCAAACACTGAATATCTTCGGTAACATACGGGCTCTACACCTAGACACTGTTCTCCATGTTTGGTCTAACATAAAATAATAAACTGTGTACATACTACGTATGTAGAGGATTTTCTCATCTGGGTTACAGCTTTTGCTCACATGTATACTTGGTTTCTTGTCCCTCCTGTCCACACACCCAAGTCTTCCTCTTACCTCCTTCAATATGTGCAGAATTCCACCTTGACTGGCCATTGTATTCAATGGCCCATGTGCATAATGTTGCTTTTTTTCAACATTACATCCGCTGAATCAGTCAGTGAACTACTAACTTTGGATTATGAGTCTTCCCCAACCCCCCTTGACTGGTGAATGTCTTGGTGTCAACAGCAAGTACTTTGATGTCACTCGTGATCCTTTTTTAGGTCATTAAAGTATATGATGAACAGAAAAGGTCCAGTGTGGGACACCACTGGTAACTGTGGTCCATTCGGAGTTGGCATCTTCAAGACAATCATTTTCTGGTTAGTGATTAAGGCTGTAATCCACTCGAGAATTTTATCCTTAATCCCGTGGGCCCTCAGCTTCTGAAACAGCCATCGGTGGGACAATGTATCAGTCTTTGATAGTAGAGAAAAATAACATCAGCATCATGCTCTTAGTTGAGGGATTGTGTCTATAATTCCATTGTTTAAGTAGGTGTGTAAGGCAGAATTTCTTAAAAAAAGAAGCTGATGTAATCATCAACTTGTAAAATTCCAAGTGATCTAGAACTACATCTCTAGCTATACCTTCTCTTAAATCTTCCAAATAGCATTGGTAAGACTGACAGGTCTAAAATTCCCAAAATCCTTTCTACTTCCATTCTTATAGTTATGAAAAACTTTAGATATCTTGCATTCAAGGGTAAATGTGAAAGTAATTAAACTTATGATAAATTAACACAGATGTCTAGCTAGATACTTTGAACATTATTTGAGTACTAATGAATGAGCCTCATCTGGGACCAACGGTTTGTCTGTTTTTTCAAAACCACAGCTGATATTAACTGTGAATTTTGTGTCGGTGATACTCATCCCATCATAAACTCTTGTGGAAATTAGGTAGGTGTCCATCAACTTCATAGACGTTTAAACAGATCCACATAAAAGTAGGACAGCTTCCAGGTCACCACTTTTTAAGGAGCTATCATCCCATTTCTAATTCCCAACTCTTGCATTAACTTTCTTGCTCTGTGTAATTTAACTGGAAAATGCTCTGGGTTTTGAAGTCAAAGATGAGTTTTCTATGTCATCTCTCACACGATTCTATTAATCTTGTGGCATTCCCCTGCTAAGTGTACTCCTGCTATTTTGCATACCTCTTAGTCCCTTCATCTACACAGGATGTATTTCATTTTGACTACAAAATATTTACAGCAACATATCAAGGTGCAACAAACTTTTCCTCTTTGTACAAAGGGATGTTTTCTTCCACCATCTTCCTTATATTAACCTTTAGGATCCACCAACAATGATTTACATACTTATCTTGAAACTCCATATTTTAGGTTTTCTCTTGCTAGGTGGCCTTTGCACCTTTTGTAATATCCTTTTAAGTAATTTCTCCATCTAGTCATGCTGGACGTCACATGGGGTACTTTGACATATAAAGCTAAACGATAAACCATCATTATCACTTTTATCCAAATGGGTTTGATTTTCCATCATCAGTCACATGTGGATCATGATAAAAAATCAAATCCAGAATCTGTGGTAGCTGGTCATGTCTAAAGCAAGCTAAAACCAACATGACAGTATTGAAATAGTTCTTAGGTAAGGTAAAAGATTCTAATAGACAAGGAATCTTCTCATGCTGTCACATGGAAGCTATTCCTTTCAGTTTTTGGGAGACTTAAGTCCCCCATCAGCAAAGTATGTATGCATTCTATTTCTGATGTTTTTCTTAGTAGGTCTAATAATTTTAGTCTGCATAACTGGTAAACTGATAACAAAAACTTACCACTGCTTCTCTTTTTCACTTTTAACAATACTGTACTGTAGTGAATTTTCAAATCTGTGATCATTCAATTGCTTTCATTCAACTAATTTCACTGACTTGTGCACATACAACAGTACATCATCGCCTTTCACGCTGGTTCTTTCTCTAAATATTTCTTATTCCAGTACAGTAATTAGTCCTTTACTGTTCCATAGAATACTAGGATTCTGTTATTCCTGTAATTTTTTGGCTCCA
Source organism: Panulirus guttatus (assembly GCA_032361385.1). NCBI lineage: Eukaryota > Metazoa > Arthropoda > Malacostraca > Decapoda > Palinuridae > Panulirus > Panulirus guttatus. Next base: position 8,974 of record JAUUDW010642778.1, read on the forward strand.
AAATATTACCTTCAATTTATGGTTTGCTATAAATACTTTGCACATTAACATAGTAACAAGTAACAGATAATTCTTGCCCCTCCATCTTGTGAACTAGAAACTAAATCAAGATGACCCACATGAAAATTATGCAACAGTTCTGTGGTAAAATATACCTACACTTTTAACAACACTTGTATTTAAGTCATTGTTTCCCCATTTGAGTGTCATGGGTCACATGCACAATGATAGTGTGTGGTCTTAGAATTATCTTTGACACCCAGAGAAAGTCTTAAAGGTTTTTCAGTTGCTGGAAGTAGCTTATGTTGATGGCCTTAATGACCCTGGCAGTTGATAGGCCTAAAACCCAAACAGCCAAACCTTTAGTGCTCATTAGTCCTGTGTCCCTTGGCAGCTGTGTTGTTTCTTCTAAGCTCCTCTAGTGATTTACTTTCTTTGGTCACCAACTTGCCTCTCCAAATAATCAAATTTACTTCTTTGTCTTTTCCTTCAGCTCATCTTAGTTTGTTATTGGCTTTTCGCTCAGCTGGAGTAAGATCTAGTATCACAAATAATGTTTTCAAATTGACATCACTTTGTTTCAGCTTCTTAGCTCTGCCTAGAGCAGTATTCCTATTTCTAAATCTTTCAAGCCAAAGCACAGTAGGAAAGAGACTTTGTTGTCACCCATAAAAGACTTCCAAGAACAATGGACATGCAGCAACAACTCAAACAATAACTCCCAAAACCCCTCACCCCTAGTGCAAAAGGAAAACATATAAGAGTAAAAAAGTGCTAAGTCTTACTCTTCACAAACTCACCCTACTACTCCTCAGAATGCCAGTGACAAACTAAACATCCTGCAACTCGGTGTCAGTAGTATTACAAACAAGCACAAAGAAATACCACAGCAACTCCAAAAACATAACATCCACACAGCCCTCTGCTAAGAAACCAAGCTCACATCCAAATCCTCCCTCCCACCTTTCTACTACACATCTGCAGTTGAAAATAGACAAGGACATGGAGACAATTGAAACTTGACTACAAAAACATACCATTTTTCAATGGCAATGACACTACAAAAAGCTTATAAACATGTCATAGAAGGTGAATAAGAAAGGCAAAAGGAGGGGGGCTAGAAACTCTCCCCTTCTTGTGTTTGTTTCTAAAAATTGGAACAGGAGCCAAGCAAGGAATGCTCATCCTCTTCGAATGCTTTGGTTGGAGTGTTTAAGTATGTGTGGCTGTAACTAAGATGAGAAGAAGGGAGAGATAGGTAGCATGTTTGAGGAAAGGATCCTGGATGTTCTAGCATTAAGTGAAACAAAACTCAAGGGTAAGGGGGAAAAATGGTTTGGGAATGTCTCGGGAGTAAAGTTAGGAGTTAGTGTGAGGCTGAGAGCTACTGGTGAAGCAGCTGTGGGAATGTGTGAGAGCGTGAGGAAGTGAGTTCCACAATGATGTGGGTACATATGTAAGTTGATTACAAGAAATGGGTGTTTTGGGAACAACTGAGTATGTACGTCAGCAGTTTTGATGCAAAAGACTAGGTATTGTGATGGGTGACTTAAATGTGAAAGTTAATAACGTGGCAGTTGAGGGTATAATTGGGAAGCATAGGGTATTCAGCAAGATGAACAGAAATGAACAGCTGGTGGAGATGTGTACTGAAAAAGCACTGGTGATTGGGAATACTTGGCTTAGAAAGAGGGACATACACAAGTATATGTGTATGAGTAGCAAAATGGTAAGCAGGCATTACTAGATTCCAAATTAAATGACATATGCGAAATAGAGACCACTGGACATGAATGTGCTAAGACGAGCAGCTGGTGGGATGTCTGATCATTACCCGGAGGAGGCAAAGGTGAAGGTTTGTAGAGGGCCCAGGTAATAGCTTAATGGCCCCTCCCATG
>JAUUDW010642789.1:0-13280 GCA_032361385.1 Panulirus guttatus
TAGGTCTCCCTTTATGGGGCTCCGAGGCTTCAAGACGGCACTTAACACGGAAACGGGATATGGTTGGCTCTAGGCCAAGAAAGTCTGTACTCTTTCTCTTCCCTACTAATGATACGTCACGGCCAAACTGTCTCTTATTTCTTAGGAGAACGTCGTTTCAGTTTGGTATACGACGGGGGTTAAGCAGCGCTTAGTATTCGGTGTGAGTGAAGCTGCTTAATGGATCAGGATGGAAGGTGTTTCTGTGTATGTCTGTACATGTTGGGGCTGCTGGCCGTAGATGGATGTTGTTGAGGTTAAACTTCATTGTGTCTAATCTGCTCTCACGTGTGTCCTGTATGGTACAAGTGTTGTTTGGAAGCTGTGTGTGTGACCCCTGAGGAGACGTTAAGTTTGGTTAGCTGTGTGGGGGATATATCAATATTACGTGTGTAAAGATGCGCTACTCCGTATTTCTGTTCTGGATTCCGTTTGAGTTTGTAAAGAATATTTTCATGGATTTCTCCTGTTTATTGTGCATTTGTTGGTTAGGGTTGCTCACCGGCAATAGGGTTTGTATGTGGGTTAATTGTTGCTCGCCGTAACTACGGGAGCTGAGGTTCGGGCTTTTTCGGTTGGCATAATTTGGATGTTTTGCAAAGGCTTGTGCGTGATGCGGGAGTTACATGCGGGAGAGGGAAGCCCTCAAGTGATGGTTCAGACATCCCGCCGGGGATGTGGCCATCCACCAGCGCAGGTGTGAGGGACTCTCTTCCTTTCCACGGTTCCAGGAGATGGCGGACCCAGGCTTTGGCACCAGCGCCCCGCTCCCAAGGAAATGACGGTGGCGTGAGAAAAGTATCAAGACTATCACGAAAATCGTCGAAGAAAATCATTAACTTAATAAGTTAATTAAAGTCTTGTGTATAAGGACCGACATAAGTATCAAATGACGCCAGAACAGTGAGAACACCGGCTATGGCACAGGAACAACATTAGACAATGACACGCCAGAATAGCCATAAGCATCTCCAAATTAGAAGGACGGAGACTGCTAGGGAGGGGGAAGGCTCCCGTCCAGGCGTCTGCATCGTCGACGGTGACCCAGAGTGGAGTACCGTGAGCTGCTGAGTGGTCACTAGTGTGCGTTCTCGCCGCCGTCACTAGCACCTGAACCTCAACAACGCACACCAAGGCTTTATTTGTCCTCACACTTAACCTGACACCTCGAGGTGGAAACAGAATCAAAGACTCTTAACAACAAAACCTCCAGCATGAAGTGAACGTTATGAATATGAATGTAACTTTGACGACGCGGATATAAACATGAACCCTCGGTTTTTGACAGAGCTGCAATACTAACACGAACGCCAATTACTCACCGAAGGCCACAGCACACAAGCCACGAACCTTGAGACTCGACCAAGGTGGTATCCGAGGTAGATTTGAACCCTAGCTGAAGGCCGAAGGCGCTTGGCCTGATGTTGGCTTCACAGGCGGAGGTGGTAAGGTGGCCCTCATGAAAAGTGATGAGGTCATCGTCTACAGACTCCAGATGAGAAGCCTACAGGTACCAAACGTCAAGGAATCAGTACACATCAAGACGGTGGATAATCAGTCATGGAAGCTGTGAGTACTGGAAGTACTAATCTATTTGTACCACTGCAGGTCTAGAGAAAGATAACAACTCAAATTTACACTTGTAATCATGCGTATCGTATCCTGAGGAACAGGTACAAGAGAGGGTGATGCCCGTACGGCATGCCTGACAGCTGCAGCGTTGTGACACACTGGACCATAAACAGCAGCAGCAGCAGCACGAAACAGTTTTGCTGCGTTAATAGCGTGATACAGTCTTGCAGCTTCATGAACTGCAACAGCAGTGTGATACGCTACTGCAGCATCATGAACAACAGCAACAGAACCACCGGCAAGTTGAACGAAGTGTTGTCCACAACTCACCCTCCGAACTGCCTCCTCCCATCAGAGCCTTTTTTTCCTTAACAAAATTCTTTAATAATTATTTCACTTTGCTACTTTGTTATAGTACGTGTCATCACCTCTGTTATCCATCTACGAGTTCCCCGTATCTGCCCGGTCACCATCCCTGACGTGTAATCCTCCTGCTTTTATCTCGTTACTTTCCTTCTCCTTCACCAGGCCGTCCCTACGTTCTGTCTCCAGCGCCGCCTCGCCTGCCCCCCCCCTCATCCTGTGGTGTTGGCCTGGACAGGAGGAGCGCTGTCACTATCGGCCTACCTCCTCCTCCTCCTCAGTACCAACACTATCTCCCTTCCTCTATCTCTGTTGATAACCAGAACCCAGCTCCAGTGGCAGAAGATGGCCAGATTCATGAAAAACTTTCCCATTATACAGAAGGAGAGGTGAGTGACGTCACCATCTGAGGTAGGAAGAGGTGAGTGACATCACCTGAGGAGAGGGAGGTCCGCCTCACGACTCCCGATACCACCCGCCTCAAGATCGACATCTGTTTACTTATATCTTGTGAGTTCCGTCGGGCGTGGTGATCTGTCTGACGAGGCGGAAGATTCACCGAGCCATCTCACAGGCTGTATGATCGGCTCTATGGGGGAGGGAGAAGTCAACACGAACCTTGTGAATATGGCAGATACGCAGTAATGAGGTGACGTCATGGCAAGCAGGCCCGACTGATGAGGGTTAGTGCGGGACAAGTTCAAGGTAACACCAGGACCCAGACCTTGACCATAATGACGAATAGGTAGGAATGTTAGGGGGGAAGGGGAGAGAGGTGTCCGTCCCTGTAAGTGGAGTCCCGGGGTCTGGACGAGGAGTGAGAGGTGTGGCCACAAATGGCTAAGTATCGCAGGAGGGGTCATGAAAGTCATGAGGAATTCCCAGCGGCGTCTTGGTGCACCTCACCTGCAGAGACCAGTGTTGGAGGGGCCCTTGGGACGCCGCTGCAAAAGACGGTCCAGTATTCACTGATTACGTCACGGCGTCCGACACCCAACTCGCTTGTGTAATGTGATCTGGTGTCGCGTGCATGATATGTGGCACAACACAAGGTGTTTTACGGTGCAGTACAACAATACCTTCCTGACACGTCCTCCAGACCGCAGACAAAGACATTATTACAGTCGATTTGTTTACTGAATCTCGTCCGTTCATACAGACATAAAGCAGTAAAAAAAGACGAGGAAAATCTTAAGATTTCTCATTGTGTTTACCTTAGTCGTTAGGCCTAGTGGATGAGAGGCATGGTGGGTGATATACCTGGTGGATGACATGCATGATGGGTGAGAGACCAAGTGGATGATAGGCATGATGGATGACACCAGAGGCGTGTATTCATTATGGTGAACAGTGCTGGATACGTAAAGTGTTTCTCACGCCTCAACGGAAACCTATTTTTTGTGGTAGTCTTAAACGACAATCACTATGTTGTGTATTGTGGTGTATTATGGTCGGTTCCCACGAGGGGTCGGGTTAAACAGTAGGGCAGGATCCGGGTTGTGGCTGCCCCTGGAAGAGAGGGCAGGGAAGGCTGGGCCTGGCTGGAGTGGGTGTGTGAGGCATCGCTGGGTGTAGAGGAGAGGTGTTACAGTAGTGCGGTGTACAGGGACAAGATGTAGGGAATCCTAATTAACAGTAATCATGCTGTAGGAAGGATCGAGCTGATGACGTAAACAATGTAATCTTTCATGACGCAACTCATGCAATACTGATACACAGGAACACACGAGGTTACGGGTGAATGCAGCTCCTGGGGGCAGTGTGTGTAACAAGTGACGAAGGAAATTGCACAGTGTTGGCCAGAGAGAGCAACATGGCCAAGGTGCTGTTTTCCTACTTATGAACTCAACAAGAGAGAAAGAATCCACATGTTTACTGCACTGCAAACGCGCGAGACGAAGTTGGTATTCACGAAATGAGGCCTATGGTGTGTACAAATGCCTGTGGGAGCGCTGGATGAGGTCGGCCCTGGTGACTTACGACATCTAGGTCTAGTCATAAGGTTACAGGCTAATGGGACACACACCCAGCGGAACACCGGCAGGTCCCCTCCAAGCCATGTATTAGCTCTCACCCCAGGGTCACTGCATCACCACCGGGGGTCACCTGTGGGTCACCGATATGTCGTTTCCCCATAGTTGAAGGGCTCGAGGTAACCCTGCTATTGCAAAGAGCGCCCGACCCCTCAAGCGCGGGGTCTCTCTTCCCGTCGCAGTGACCTACAGTGAGTATTGTGCGCAGCAGAACAATAACAACAGGGCCTCCTTAGACCACGGTGCCAGGACCCTCCTCGTACCGTAGGGCCAACGACCCAGGGATCAGGTCCCGTGGTAACCTCCTTCTCACTTTTACCACGCCCCTCGTGTAGGAGGACAGGGGTACGGGCTGTTGACACCTGCCTTCTGTCCAGGCTGGTGCTGCTGCATCCTAGAGAAAATAACTTTGTGTATGTATGTATGTATGCATGTATGTTTGTGTACGCATTTGCGTATGCGAGGACAAACATGTGCTTGTGTGTGTGTGTGTGTGTGTGTGTGTGTGTGTGTGTGTGTGCGCAGGGAAAAAAGGAAATTATGTACATTTCCGGTAAAAAAAAAAAAAACTAAAGGAAAAATATATACATGTCAAAGCAAACGTCAATATGAAGCAAATATTACTCAAAATGATAAAAGGAACTGTACAGAAATTTACAGTTATGTCAGAGGCAAGGCAGTCCAGAATCCAGAAAACGATGACTTAGTTTAGGACAACCAAGCCGTAGCAAAGGTATTTTATATCCTTTTTTTTTTTTTTCACCGTATTTACCACATCTCGTGTTCCAGATTCAGTCCCATTTCCAGTGGAGGAGAAAATTTTAAAAGATATTAACATATATAAGATGAATATACTGCCAACATTAAATGGAATACAAGTAAGTAAAAGAAGCTAAAGATGAGATGGTTGGCCCTTGACTGATCTCTTATAACAGAAACTTGCTAGAAGGATTACTTCACAGGATTTGAAGCTTTCCAGAGTAAATCCAAATTTCAAAACGGTGTTCAAGAACCTGACCAGATTTTATCGCCTAATTACCTTGACGGCCTTATTTGGCGATAGTAAACCTCATGAAAATCATCACTTCAAACAAGACCCACTGAATGTGTTTACGAGGAAATCGTTCATGTCTGCCACGTCTGTTTGATTTTTCTCGTGAGAAAATCAATATGTATGATTGAAGTAAAGTGGGTGATGACATATATTTAGGTTTTCCATAAGCATGCGATAAAGTCCCGCATCAGAGATTTCTAGCAAAAGTGCAGTCGCATGGCACAGATGGGGTTGGACTTCGGTCGTTAGAAAATGGGTTAACTGGCCATAAACAGAAAGTAGTGATTAAAGGTCAAGCCTCAGAAAGGTTAGACGTAACAAGTGGTGCACCCCAGGGCTCAATCTTAGGGGCGTTTTTCTTTCTCTTGTGTACTAATGACACAAATAATGATATACGTTAAAAGATATTACATGTCACTTAAAGCATTTAAGTTATGAGCTAAAGCCATAACAGAAACTGAATGTCTATAGCTTCAAGAGGACACAGACAGACAGACAGTCGGCTCACACGTAGCAAATCACGAGTGGTAATTTTCGATGACCTGAAATATAAAAATGAACAGTGCGTAAAAACAGAAAAAAACGAGCAGAATTCTCTGCTTCCTTGGCATGACATTTGTGTTCTAGTCTAAGAAACCAACCCTCAATCTTTACAGTTCACTGGTGCGTCTCCACCTAGAATATCTGTGTTCAGTTTTTGTAGCCAAAAAGATTATAAAAAGACGTAGAATACAGAGACTACAACGGAGACGTATCAAGGTTATTCACAGACTGAGGGACAAAATCCTATGGGATCTAACAAAATGTCCGATTGTTATATAGTTTAGAAGAGAAAATAGAAGGTTCAGAGGTGATTTGACATAGATTTTCAAAATTATCTAAGGTTTTGGCGAGTTCGATCTAAGCATTTATTTAAGACTAGATCAATTACATTTAACTTTTAGTAATAAAAACAAATTTATGGACAAACGTTTCAACTCGAACAAAGCAAAGTACTTTTTCTTCAGATGGACCGGCAACATGCGGAATGATTTACCAAAACGTGTAGATGAAAGCAAAACCATGTATGTGTTTAGATGTAGACTTGACAAATAATTCTCTTCAGGTCCACGAACGACACTGTCTGGGCCTCCGTAGACATAAAATCTCCAAGTATTTATGTATGCTTGCTTTTATAATCTTCAGGCACGAGACTGTATATTTCTGATCTACTCCACTATCACAAGCAGCCTTGCTAGAAACCAATGCTCTGTTGCTGTTTGAAATCCTTTGTATTCTTTGTACCCTGAGTGTTGTGGGAACCATTGGGTGTCAAAGGTGCTGTGCGCCGCTAGAGTGCCAGTTCTGGGTGTTGTAGGACACAAGGTGCCATTCCTGGGTGTTATGAGGGACATGGGGTGCCACCCCTAGGTCCTGAAGGTTGCCGGCTGTTACGTCAGGCGTGGGTTGGCAACGTGTGGGCGAGGGGAGATGTGTGTCAGGCGTGGGCGTGAGCAGCGAAGGCGGGGCCGAGAATGTCGTGGCCTCCAACCAATCAGACCACCACCAGAGAGTGGATCAGACCCGACCAGACCACATATACTATCTTTCTCCTCACCGATTCGAGGTTCTCAGCTTCCTCTACTTCCCCGTGATTCCCATCAACCTACCGCTTCTTTACGAATTCACTGATATGATTAATTATAACCACGATGCTAATGGCTTGTCGTACGTTTTTTTTTTCTTATCGAACTAGTCATAGGTATGATGAGGTATAGGTGCATATGTACGTGTATACAGACCCAAAATAAAGATAGGATGTATTTTTGTACAGCATACATTGTACTTTCAGCCCACCTCCGTAACTTGTCTTAATTAATGGTTCACTGTCCATTTGTAATGGTATTGATGCAACCAGTTATTTGTGTGTGTCTGTGTGCTAAGTACATCAGCCTACCTTTGTTACTCGACTCGTATATCACATGGCTGTCCAAACATGTGGTCTTTGACTCAGATATTACTGTGACAGTCTATATGCCAAATACATGAGGGCCTCAGCTCACCCCTTTAACTTGCCACACAATTACGTATATCTGTATAACTCTATACACTCAAACGTCTCAAGTGTCTTTTTGATATCTTACCTGCGCCTCAGCGTACGAGCCGGTAAATCACTTGGGTAGAGTACGTAAGCTATAGAGTTCATCAAAACTTGAAGCTTCTTTGTCCATCAAAACATAAGCCTCCCGTTAGCACTTCCTTACAAACTCACACCTTCAGGCAGACAATAGAACACCTTCCTACAGTTAAACTAACACCTTGTTAAAATAAAAGTATCCCCAACAGACAGACAACGCCCCCCCTCCTAAAAGACGGACCACAGAGGCCCGGACGTTGCCCTGTTTTCCTAACGGGCAACGGGGCACCCACCGTGTTCCCCGCCACCTCTGCCTCCGCTCGCTGCCCGACCTTGTTTGCGGCAGTCATTACAATCTACCTTCCTCAGTAGCAGCAGCAGCGGCGAAAAGCAGAAAGTTTTCACAAACTGGTAGGACGGAGGACAATACTGAGGTGTCTTCCGTGGTCATGCGATGAGGGGAAGTCATGTGATGAGCTCACCTCCCGGGGAAGTCATCACGTGACGACGAGCACCTTTCACAGGGAATTCATGTGATGAGCTCCTCTCACACGGGTCGTAATGTGATTAACTCCCCTCCCATGGGTCGTCACGTAGTGAGCACCTCTCCCAGGAAAGTCGCCGGATGCAAGTGTTATAGGACAATCAGTATCCAACTATAGACGTCAATATTCCAACAAGAACAATTACTGATCTTTAGGAACTTACCATCATGTAAGTGTGGGTGTCAAGTGTATTTTGCAAGCATCATGCACTCGGTATTTTCGTCCGCAACTTTCATTTTACGTTTTACTTTCAAAGTTTAAACTTTACTTGTGATATTTGGGCTCCGTTCACCGGTCTGGTGCCTAGTCATGGCACCGGCAGCGGCACTGTACGGTACCGGTGCTACTGGAGGCGTGCTGGGGGTCAAGGTTCACGCGGCCGGATATGAGGTCACCCAAGACAGTGGCGCTCTGACCTCTGACCCCCCGAGGGACGTGTGGGACGCACCTACACAAAAGGTAGTGAGCGCTTTTCCCAGCGGGAGCTGTGGCACGAAAGGTGACCTGAGCAGACCTCACCAACACCAGTCCAGAGGACTGGCCAGTATACATGACTGGTGTTTGCATGCTTGACCAGATAGACGAGTACCAGATTAGGGCTGACCGCTTGAAAAAAGAAATATTGGTTCGCGAAAAAAGACACACACACACACACACACACACACAGGCTGGTCATGTGGGCGTACACACCTGCCCTGTGGGTTTGGCAGTCGTTCAAACTCGCCCCGCCTGCAGACACAAACTAACGACTATGTAAAACCAGAATATGTACATCTAGCATATGTATATGTAGTGCATGCATACAGAGCTTGCCTATTCCCATCACATGTATACCGAGCATGCAGACAGCTACACAGTATATAAACACATGTATACACTCATCATGTGTACTCGTCAAAGGAAGACTGCCCGAGTAAAACTTTACCAGGATGTGCACACACGGCATATGAACATCCTGAGTTTGGGTACACATCTTGTACACTCACGACACATGCTTCGGGGTATCAACACACACCGTGAGTGTATCTTGTGCAGGATCACCTGCCACACGGGTGGATCATCTTGGGTGTGGAAGTGATTAGGACGTGTTGTGTGGTGGTGCAGGAGCGGTGGGGCCTGGAGAGTGAGGGAGGGGGAGTGAGAGGGATGGGATGATGTAGACGGGTTGAGGGCTGGTGAGGGAGCGGAGATGAGGGTGACGGGGTGAGAGCCGGTGAAAGAGACCAGGTAAAAGTTGATGAGGGAGCTGAGATGACCATGATGAAATGAGATCTGGCTAGGGAGAGAACTTGAGATCTGGTAAGAGAGTGGGAGTAAGAGACGATAAAGTAGGGACAGACCTGAGAGTTGAGATGAAGAAGAGAAGCGAGGGCTGAGGGAGTGATATTATGGTTTAGCCAGAGAAAGGTAAGGATGTAAGGATGGAGGAGAGAGGAGTGAGAGAGACATGTGAGAGTGTGGCCAGCCAGCGACCTTGGAGGTGGCTGTGGTGGTGGTTGGCAGGCCTGGGCGCCTTACAGCGCCTGGTGCCTCTGGCCAACTGTTGGCATACCACTCAAGCAAAGATGCCCGACTGAGTCTCATGTACACACGTACGTTTTATATGTACAAGCCTACATAAGCTACGTTATGCTTACATAAACACATATATGAAAGCACATAACAACATGGAAAGGTCTGAATACAAAAGTAGGTACGGAGAGTGGGGACTACCACATATCTCACAGACTGCAGCAGATGCCATTACTACTCCCTTATGGTGTAGCTAACATAGTAACGTATCTTTTGCATCTTATAATTTAATAACCACTGCTTCAGTGACAAATAATCGTTATCTTTGTTTATTATTACAAAGAGGAACCCAAGAACCTACCTTTGCCGTGCATGCATGGCACCGTGCCGACGGTGGACTGATCTCCTGGGGAACAACAGATCCCAACGTAATATGAATAAAATAAATGGAAAGATGTCTTCCAAAGAAAATATATGAGACCAGTTATTCGTTTTATGATAAAAAGAAGCGAAATTTTCTCTTGTTAATATCTGATGTTGTTATCACATATCAGTATAATATTCCTCAACATCTTAGTGGCTTGACCTGAACACCTTTCATCAAGGAAAGCACTTGATACGCAGAGATACCTTAAGAAAAGCTGAAAAACGAAATTTCAAAAAGAGTTGGCTTCGAGCGCGTCAAAAGATTCAAAGTTTACTAAGAACTGCAGGCAGGATATCTTTGACCAGTGTTTATAAGGATTCTTTCCATTTGACTCCATATATGACCAATCGGTTCTATTCCTTTTCTCTGTGTGTATATCGATCCTTAAATGAAAATATCAAAAACAAAATAAAATATCTGGCTGGAAGCTGAACCGAGCAAACATTTGCCAAATTTCACAACATTCTTGAAGGACGATAGAAAGGTAAAAGGACGAAGGAAAACCTGAAAAACCTGAATTTTTAATGTTGTACAAATTCAACAACTGGAAAACAATGAAGCTGTAGGTAAATGATTAACATAAAGATACGTCATTATGTTAACTACATCACAAGGGAATAATGATGGCATCCAATAAAGTTCGTGAGATGTGGGCTAATCACTCATGGCATCCTACAAGGGACTAGCATATCCTACGATCAGCAGCGTCCATAAAACTTAAATCATTACGTTCATATAGCATAAGCTAATGTTCTATAACTGCTTATGGATAAAAGTAAAAACGATTGACCAACGCGCTACTATATAACACACATACATAACTACATATATGGTCACTTTATCTCCACAGTGAAACATTACATTTCGTATCTAAAGAGACAAAGACACCTCGTCTACTCTTTGCTTTACAAGAAACAATATAGTTCCGTAATTATCTGAATCTCTATTGTAGATATTTAGAGTTTAGCTTAATGAAAACAGATTCGGCTGCCTAAAGTTAACAAAAACCTGTCTGACACACTTGAATCTAATCCGCTCGTAATGAGTATAGTATTACTCTTGTAATGGTCTTCGTCAATCAGAGAGAGAGAGAGAGAGAGACCACTCGTCAAGATAGTTCACAGTATCCACTCAGATTACCACATATCACGTGGTAATAAAACATGTTTATCACCACAATAACATCAGCGTCGGATCTCCCAAGGTTGTACGCTTTTCTGTGTTATTTTCGCGCATCTTGCCAGTTGACGGGTCACGCGCGTCGGCCAGATGCCCTTCGGGGGTCCGGGGTTCCTCTTGGTGGCTGGGAAAGTGAGGGAGTTTTATAGAAAATTAGCCTAAAAAATGGTGGGGTGTTGCCTTGTGGTACGACCCTACGAGAGAGAGTAAACTCTCACATGGAACTGGTTTACAAAGTAGTAAACCTATCGCTGTGGTTATACAAGACAGTAGAATTCCTTGCTGTGAGAACTGACGAGAAACTTTACATCGAGTTCTGTTAGCTTACAACATCACAGAGCTTAGTGTGGTGGAGTCTTACATCACAGCAAAGGATTCCAAGTGTGTGTGTGTGTGTGTGCCAATACCTCTGTACCTCTGTCTGTAGACCCTAGTTACCTGGTGAGTGTGTAAAGCTGTCTTAACACCAGGGCCTCGAACGTGAAAATTAGAATTATGTTTCTATCTGTTTATTTACGGATAACAGTACAGAGACAAATAAATTTCATGTACTCTTACTGATATCCCAAGAAAAAAGCTTACTCCAAAAGCATACCAAATTTCTTGAAGAATTCAGACCGCTGAGCGTGCTCCCATTTCCCCACACCGCGCTCCTGAGGGAGTCTTGGGCATTTTCAAATCTTGGCCTAGCCGATCGAGGTCTTCTGAATTTGCCACACGTTTCCACCACACAGGCCATGGTCAGCGGCCCTTGACATTCCACCCACAGCGGCTACTGGCCTCCTGCCACTAACCACCCGTGAGTCAATCTTGAATTTTCAGTTAACACTTTCTTCACAATCTCCACTCGTTCACTGGAGTTCGAACCGTTTTCTCAGTCCCTAAGTTTTTGCTTTTAGCGACCCGCAGTTTGTAGCAATTTTTCCAATGATGTGAACCGAGTTATAGCATAAGACCTCTTGTTGGTGTATGAGGGAAGCACGTGAGGATGAAGAGGAACTCCAGAGGCATCTGTGTGACTAGGATCGGATGGCTCGCTCCCAGGTATGCTCGCTTGAGCACAGAGCCTAGCCTACCTGCGGTGGGCCAGCATCATTGCAAGCCAGTTCTGAGCCCACCCCACCACTGGGTGTGGCGAGGCCAAGCAATGTTCCACATGCGAGGCTCCGACAGTCGGGGCGTATGGGAATATCTTCGGTCTGACGTTGCTGTTTTAAGTTCCGGAGTGAGGTGGGTTTGCTGTTAGTTATGACATCATCATCTTCGGTTCGTAAATGACTTAGGGTAGTCAGTTTGTGACTGACGCAAGTTCTTTAGTTCGTGACTGACGCAATACCGGAAGTTCGTCACCAGTCTGGACGTTCGTGATTGATTCCCACCCGATGGTCTTGGCCGGTGCACGTTCTCAGACCAGCCTCCAGCTTTCCTTTCCTCTCCTCCCTGCGCGCCAAGGCTGCTGGCTCGTGATGAAACTGTGCTGATGGACTGTTATGTCGCCTGCCCAATACCGTCGGCTATGCTGACAATTTCCATTACGTCAAGGCTCATCCAGTGCTGTGTGAACCAATGGAGTCCACGCCGCTGATTCTATGATCACGGCAGAATGTACGTATACTGCTGGCTTACAAATGACTTGCTGATCAATCAAATCCGTACCCGAATGATACTATGAAATCATTGTACTGGATAAGTAATCAATTCAGTCATTTTGGTAATGAATTCGTGATTTATGTAATCAGATATTCACTTATGAATGAGGTAATCATGAAATAATATGATCTGATGTGTAATCAAGAAATGACAAATCAATCACCAAGTAAGCCACTGGTTCGTCCTGTCTGTAAGTAAGCTCAAAAAACCATAATTAGTTTGTCATATCTGTCATCAGTCGATCATGTTTCATACAACACTACCACGTCTTTATGATTCATCTTCATTCTTCTAAAGTTTTAATGAATATACTAAAACATTCACTTTCTAAGTGAACCCGTTCATCTTTCATGATATATGTGTGTGTGTGTGTGTGTGTGTGTGTGTGTGTGTGTGTGTGTCTATTTATGTATGATTTTATATTAAGATCTAGACACCTTATATTGTTTTTCTCAAATTCTCAAACTTCGAATCCATAAAGGATTAACCCTCAGGAAAAACAAATCTACGGTTATGTTTCATGCGGTCGTCCATTCTTCACAACTTACCATCTGTATGTAAATTCCCGGCAAAACCCAACCGCAGCTTGGTTAAATAAAGGCACCAGGTTAGGCTGGGATGAATGTCTGGGAACTAGGTGGCCAGGGACCGAGTGGCCATAAGTACCAGTAGCTTGCTGGAACGCAAGGAGGGTTGGACGGCTGCGTCCAGGGCCTACATTGTGGTTAATGTGGGAACCTGATGTTTTGCAAGACCCGTGTGTGGTGGGCCTATACACGCAGGGGGGAAG